>SJYT01051971.1:138208-153901 GCA_006410635.1 Cephalophus harveyi | reverse complement strand
ATTTCTTTGGAAGAAATGATGCTAAAGCTGAAACTCCAGTACTTTGGCCACCTCATGTGAAGAGTTGACTCATTGGAAAGAACTCTGATGCTGGGAGGGATTGGGGGCAGGAGGAGAAGGGGGCGACAGAGGATGAGATGGCTGGATGGTATCACCGACGCAATGGACGTGAGTCTGAGTGAACTCCTGGAGTTGGTGAAGGACAGGGAGGCCTGGCGTGCTGCGATTCATGGGTCGCAAAGAGTCGGACATGACTGAGCGACTGAACTGAACTGAGTATCAGATAACTGAAACTAAGAAAAGAGATACAGAAAATTGGTTCAATAATTAATATTTCTATTGATTATTATTAATGGTATTAAAAGTTTAGATTGTGTTCTAGTCATACTAGAATGTAATAAACACGTGGGATGTTCTTGAAGAGAAGTTGATCTTGTGGAGATCTGATCAGTGTCCTCTTATTTTAGGTACAGTTGGTTTCAGTTTCAGAGTCAGTTTGCTCTCACTTCTTTGAGACCAGTTCCTGGAATTGTGTGAAATGGAGCAAATTGTGTCATAGTTTGGACTTGGTCATCATGCAGCTAGCTTCTTCTACCTGGTGGTGGTCTCAGTTTCTATGACAGCTCACGGGATATGGCTCAGAATATTATCTATAGCCCCTGAGAAGGAACTAAAAAAAATGCAAAAAAGCAAAATAGCTGTCTGAGGAGGCTTTACAAATAGCTGTGAAAGGAAGAGAAGTGAAAAGCAAAGGAAGAAAAGAAAGATATAAGCCTCTGAATGCAGAGTTCAAAAGAATAGCAAGGAGAAATAAAAAAGCCTTTCCAATAGAATGGGAAAAACTAGAGATCTCTTCAAGAAAATTAGAGATACCAAGGAAACATTTCATGCAAAGATGGGCACGATAAAGGAGAGAAATGGTATGGACCTAACAGAAGCAGAAGATACTAAGAAGATGTAGCAAGAATATACAGAAGAACTGCACAAAAAAGATCTTCATGACCCAGATAATCATGATGGTGTGACCACTCACCTAGAGCCAGACATCCTGGAATCTGAAGTCTAGTGGGCCGTAGAAAGCATCACTACGAACAAAGCTAGTGGAGGTGATGGAATTCCAGTTGAGCTATTTCAAATCCTGTTAGAGATCTTTTCAAGAAAATTTGAGATACCAAGGGAATATTTCATGCAAAGATGGGCTCAATAAAGGACAGAAATGGTAGGGACCTAACAGAAGTAGAAGATATTAAGAAGAGGTGGAAAGAATACACAGAAGAACTGTACAAAAAAGATGTTCTTGACAAAGATAATCACAATGGTATGATCACTCATCCAGAGCCAGACATCCTGGAATGTGAATTCAAGTAGGCCTTAGGAAGCATCACTATGAACAAAGCTAGTGGGGGTGATGGAATTTCAGCTGAGCTATTTCAAATTCTGGAAGATGATGCTGTGAAAGTGCTGCACTCAATATGCCAGCAAATTTGACAGCAGTGGCCACAGGACTGGAAAAGGTCAGTTTTCATTCCAATTCCAAAGAAAAGCAATGCCAAAGAATGCTCAAACTACAGCACAATTGCACTCATCTCACACGCTAATAAAGTAATGCTCAAAATTCTCCAAGCCAGGCTTCAGCAATATGTGAACCATGAATTTCCAGATGTTCAAGCTGGTTTTAGAAAAGGCAGAGGAACCAGAGATCAAATTGCCAACATCTGCTGGATCATCGAAGAAGCAAGGGAGTTCCAGAAAACATCTATTTCTGCTTTATTGACTATGCCAAAGCCTTTGACTGTGTGGATCACAATAAACTGTGGAAAATTCTGAAAGAGATGGGAATACCAGACCACCTGACCTGCCTCTTGAGAAACCTATATGCAGGTCAGGAAACAACAATCAGAACTGGACATGGAACAACAGACTGGTTCCAAATAGGAAGAGGAGTACGTCAAGGCTGTATATTGTCACCCTGCTTATTTAGTTTCTATGCAGAGTACATCATGAGAAAGAGTGGGCTGGAGGAAACACAAGCTGGAATCAAGATTGCTTGGAGAAATATCAATAACCTCAGATATGCAGATGACACCATCCTTAGGGCAGAAAGTGAAGAACTAAAGAGCCTCTTGATGAAAGTGAAAGAGGAAAGTGAAAAAGTGTGCCTAAAGCTCAACATTTGCAAAACTAAGATCATGGCATCTGGTCCCATTGCTTCACAGCAAATAGATGGGGAAACAGTGGAAACAGTGTCAGACTTTATTTTTCTGGGCTCCAAATCACTGCAGATGGTGACTGCAGCCATGAAATTAAAAGACACTTACTCCTTGGAAAGAAAGGTATGACCAACCTAGACCGCATATTAAAAAGCAGAGACATTACTTTGTCCACAAAGGTCCATCTAGTCAAGGCTATGGTTTTTCCAGTGGTCATGTATGGATGTGAGAGATGGACTATAAAGAAAGCTGAGTGCTGAAGAATTGATGCTTTTCAACTGTGCTGTTGGAGAAGACTCTTGAGAGTCCCTTGGACTGCAAGGAGATCCAACCAGTCCATTCTAAAAGAGATTGGTCCTGGGCATTCATTGGTAGGACTGATTTTGAAGCTGCAACTCTGATACTTTGTCTACCTGATGCAAAGAACTGACTCATTTGGAAAGACCCTGATGCTGGGAAAGATTGAAGGCAGGAGGAGAAGGAGACAACAGAGGATGAGATGGTTGGATGGCATCACTGACTCATTGGACATGGGTTTTGGTTGACTCTGGGAGTTGGTGACAGACACGGAGGCCTGGTGTGCTGTGGTTCATGATGTCACAAAGAGTCAGACACGACTGAGTGACTGAAGTGAACTGACCTGAGGGTGATGGTAATTCTATGTCTCAGAGAGAGAGAAAGGAAGGAAGAATGAATACTGAGAAATGGGTAAACAAACAAAGAAACAAATAATTGGTAGGAATCATGGCAATGCAGTTAGATATGCTCATATATGCTCTTCAAATCATTAGTCAATTGCATAGATGAAACTGATGGAAAAAATGAAAGTCCAGTTAAAGAGCAAATATAGAATATCAGATGATAAATTGTTTTTGAAGATGCTTGAGTTGAGGTTAAAAAGACCCCTGGCCATTGCAGTGCAGACATTGAACTTCAGGGAGAGTCATCCTAGAAATTTAAATTTGGGAGCACTCTGCATAGAAGCCATAGCTGAGGTGCTGAGAAAGAATATAGAGGAGAAATGGAGATGACAGGAGACAGGAAGATCCACGCAGAGAGAAGTGATGGAAAGAATAATGAAAAGGACAATAATAGTGAAGAGGGAGCAGAGGGCTGAGAATTATACTCTTAGAGACCTCTGACATCATGAAGAGGAAGATGATTCATTAAAGGAGACGGGAAAGGGAAAGACCAAAAAGACAAAATGAAGAAGAACTGGTAAAACCAAAAATAAGGTGTGCTAAGTAGAAAGCAGGCTTTTGATTAAACAAAAATCACACTATTAGGCCACATTTTTATTTAAAAAGAATAAAAAATAGTAAACACACATGTGCATACGGACATACATACAGATGGAGACTGGGTGGGGAAAACATTTCAATGCTAAGGAAACAAGAATACACAAGGAAGTCATTATAAAGAATATTTGCCAAATATCATCCAATCTGAACCCAAACGAAGAAGGATTGCAGGAAGAAAAGCATCCTGATCTGTAAGCAGGAAAAGGATTCCCCCCCTAAAAAATGTGTCATTGTCCTGAAAAGTCAAGCCCTGGTGTAGACTGCAAGGTAGGTCACAGAAAAACAAAATGGGAACATCCTGAATGAATCTGGGTGCAGCTCTGCAGAGTGGCAGAAGACAAACGCGTGAGGGGATCTGTTCCACTTGGTATTTCAGCCAAGAGGGAGGAGACGGCCCAGGGATAAGGAGACCAAAGGAGGGAAAGGAAAGCAGAGACCATCAAAATTACAAGCGAAGTCCTTTGACGTTCCAGGGACTTTATGCCAAGCAATACCTTTTTGAAAGGCCAAAACAGAGAGGTTCTCCTAAGACAAAGCACATAACAAGGTTAGAGCCAGGGTTTTCAGGGTTTCAACTGTGGGCACACTGCATTCTGCTCACTCACTTCCTATCTTGCAGCCCCTTCCCACAAAACTCTTCAGCAAACTACTAACCCTTTGGAAAAAGAAAAAATAATGTGAAAGGATCCAGCGTGGAGCACAGGTGTCCATAATGTGGAGAAACAAAAAAGGGAAAAGTGAAAATCAGCAAAAGGCAAGTGAAAACAAATATTGGGTTCGCCAAAAAGTTAATTTGGGCTTTTCTGTACTATCTTATCAAAAACCCAAGTGACTTTTTTGGCCAACCCAGTACTTCAAGAGGAAACCAAAACAGATATTAGATAGCTCCATTTCTCAAATAAATTGCAGACAGGGTGATGGGAAGATGTAAAGATGAAGTGACAGCATACAAATCAGAAATAGGAAAATATAAGGAAAGGTAGCATGTTAGCGAAATGCCATTAACAAAGGAATATTCAGTAATGTGAATGTTTAGAGAAGAAAAAAAAAGAACAGCTGCAGTAGAGTAAATAAAACAGGGTTAACAGGAATGAGAACCAGAGAAACGTGGTGAATAGGATTGAGAAATCTCTCAAAACAAAATGGAAAAGAAGAGCGATTTTTTTAAATGAACACAAAAACGGTGACAGACAGAGATGGAAAAAGATATACCGCATATCCCTTGCTCTGTTTCTATTCCTGAAAAAGAGATCTTAACAAACAAAGGAGGACAAACATCCAGGAATATAAGGGAAAGAGAATTCCTGAAATAAAGCAACAATCATTCTAGGCAGGCACCCAATTCCTTGAAAAAAAAATTAGAACAATTTAAAAATATTCTAGTGAAGATACTTAACTTTAAAGATTAAAAAAAAAATACTTACATGAACATAAAGACGGAATAAAACGCGGGTCCTTTGATTTTTCCTTACTAACACCCTGGGTCTGAAGACAGTGGGCAGTCTTGAAAGTTTTGACAGTAAGAGAAAGACCGCTATTCACGGCTCTGTCCATCAAGTGTCAACAAGTATTCTGGAACATGCAAGAACTCAGCACTTTCCAGAAAATTTAGAGCTACTATATGATCCAGGGATTCCACTCATGGGCTTATGTTTGGAGAAAACTCTAATTGAAAAAGATTCATGCACCCCAGTGTTCACTGCAGCAATATTTATAATAGCCAAGACATGGAAACAACCCAAATGTTCAGAGACAGAGGGATGAATACAGAACGTGAGGCATATTTATACAATGGAATATCATTCAGTCACAAAAAAGAATGGAACAATACCATTTGCAGCAACATGAATGAACCTGGACATTATCATACTAAGTGAAGCAATTCAGACAAATATCACATAATATCATGTGACTGTAGCCCACCAGGCTCCTCTGTCCATGGAATTCTCCAGGCAAAAGTACTGGGGTGGGTTGCCATTCCCTTCTCCAGGGGATCTTTCTGACCCAGGGATCTAATCTGAGTCTTCTGAACTGTAGGGAGATTCTTTACCATCTGAGCCGCCAAGGAAGCTGGAGTATTATCCAATCAAAGAATAGGTATATCAAAATAAAGACACAGAGAAGAGAAAATTTGTAGTAACAAAGCTAGCTATGAGCATTGAATCTTTTAAGAGTAGCAGAGATCTACCAACCTGTGAAAGTAACTTGGCAGAATAGCATGTAAATGTTTGGAACTTCAACAGTGTAAACATGATGGAATTCATGAGAAAGGGCAGGTGGCAAAATCCAGGAGGAAGGAATACGTAGAATAACGCTTGATGCTTTTTCTGGATAGTGACAAGAGTTGCTGGTGTTAATGACACTTCTGTAAATCAGCAGGAGATGCCATCTGAAGTTGAAATTTGTAGTTAAAAATCCATTATAATCCCAACTTGTATGCTTTTCATTACATTTTTTCTTAAATCTAGAGGGATTTTTAATTATTAATTTGTTTTGAAAAAGCAGGTACCTAAAGTCCAACCATCGTTTTAGTTTCACTTCAGCACCTTCTCCTTGTGCTGTGCTTAGTCACTCAGTCGTGTCTGACTCTTTGCAGCCCCAAGTGGATCCTTTACCATCTGAACCACCAGGGAAGCCCACCTTTTTCCTTCACTGCATCTAAATTTAAATGATTTCTTTAAAGAAAAAATACATGAATGTGCCAAATCACGAGTCAAAAGTTGAGACCTGAGATATAGCCTTACCACCCTCTGCAGACCCCTGGTGAATGTTTAATTTTGACCTTCCAATTTTAGTGCTTATAAGGTTATAGGTGATATCAGATATTTGGCAGTATTGGCTAAACTGTCTGAGAACTGCAAGGATATATTATATTCAGAGGTAAAACAAATTAAAGCTTGAGATCCTCCACATTTAAAAAAATAAATCATGTTTATAGGAAATAAAACACAATTAAGCCAAAGGGAAAAATGGAATGACAGAGATAGCTATTAAAGCAAACATCAAATTAAGACCCATGAATCACTAGTATTTACTCCTGAGTCGTTGTGCCTTTCAAAACAGCATAATGAGAGTGAACTCAACGCTTACTGTCACTCTCCTGTCCGAAAATGACATTTGTCTGTATCGGCTCTATGCCCAGTGCACTGACTATCCCAGAGTGAGAACTTGGCCGTGACAGGACCAATGTCCTGCCCTACAACCAGGAGTCTGTGGGGACCGAATCAGTCAAAAGCAAGAATCCTCTCTCTAGAGGGAGTGAGCCTGTAAATTTAAACCAGCAGCAGAGTGGAGCTTCCTCTAAAGGAAGAGGAGCTGATTCCAAATTCTCTCCTTTAGTTAGTCACCCTTCCTAACTCTGACAAAGGAATTAATTTGTAGATCTATTCCTGCTAAATTAAAATCCATCTTTCTTCTCTTGGGACTTTCTCCTCCTACAGAAATGAAGCTTTCTCTTGCCCAGCTGTCCTCTAAAGCTTTCAGAAGGAACCAGAATTCTAAAATAAGAAATTCTTTTAAAAATAGAAATGTAAAATGCACTTTGGCATCTTGTTTTTGTTATTCAGTGTGACCCCAAGGACTGCAGCAGGCCAGGCCTCCCTGTCCCTCGCTATCTCCCAGAGTTTGACAAAGTTCATGTCCATTGAGTCAGTGATGCCATCCAACCATCTCATCCTCTGTCATCCCCCTCTCCTCCTGCCTTCAGTCTTTCCCAGCATCAGGGTCTTTTCCAATGAGTTGGCTCTTAGCATCAGGTGGCCAAAGTATTGGAGCTTCAGCTTCAACATCAGTCCTTCCAGTGAATATTCAGGGTTTATTTCCTTTATGATTGACTGGTTTGATCTCCTTGCAGTTTAAGGGACTCTCAAGTGTCTTCTACAGCACCACAATTTGAAAGCATCAATTCCTCAGTGCATTTGAGGGATCTTAAATGGCATGTGTTTATCAATTGCTAACATTATCCATTCTATTAAATGTTCCAAGATAATAAAGAATCAGAAAATAAATATTAAAAAGAAAGAAATCCTTTAAAGCAGCAGGGCTACATCTCTTATATATAAGAAAACTGCCTAATGCTTTTCATGGAAAAAAAAAAACCTTTGCTTTCAACAAATTTCAAAATACTGACACACATAGACAATGTTTTATGTTTGTAATGTTTGATGTTATGTAAGCATCAAACACCAGTAAAACAAACATCTGTTAAATGTTTCATAGTTTTAAAAACATCCAATTGATTTTCACTGTGGATCAGATACTACTGATCTACATTTTTGAGAAAATGGAATTAAAAACCAAAACAAAGCCAAAATAATTATGTCCTGAAAAGGTCAAGTTCCAATGAGCAGGATTAGCTTGGTCTCAGGAGTCCTGAGTCAGGTTCTCAGTGTCTATCACTATTTTGGGCTGCAATAGTCATTACCTAGGACCCCTAGAGAGCTGCAGTTTCCCCTCCCATGAGCCAACTCAACAAATCCTTTAAATGGGATGCTTTGACAAGGTGAATATACTCAGAAGAAACTTTTCAGGGATTTATTCTTATGTTCTGTGGGCATTTATTGAGCCTTACCATGCTGGCTCAGTGATAAAGAATCTCCCTGTTGAGCTGGAGATGCTGGTTCAATCCCTGGGCTGAGAAGATCCCCTGGAGAAGTGAATGGCTACGCACTCCAGTATTCTTGCCTGGAGAATCTCATGGGCAGAGGAGCCTGGGGGCCTACAGTCCATGAGGTTGCAAAGAGTTGGACACAACTTAGCTACTAAACTACCACCACCATGTATATGTCATCCATGAAGCAAGGAAGTTTAAGAACCAGCGATACTGATGAGAAGAGAGGGAAGTACACACATAACTGAAATGTAGGTCAGAAATATATGAAACATTCTCTTAAATTTCTCTTGCTGTACCTTCTCCCTGTGCTATTGTTGTAACATTAACCATTATATAAAATATGTGCTCTTTAGCCTAAGGGTCATCCAAGAAATCTATGTAGATCTTAAATTGAGTGTAAAACGAAGAGAGTCCATCATAGAAAGTGAAAAGTTATTAGCATCCTTGCTGTGTTTAATGCCAAAATATTAAGATGCCCACAATGTAGTAATGTACATAGCAAAGATAAAGTCTTTAATATGATAATGATATAAAAAGTTGATGTTGACTTGTCCATCAGATTTGAAATATCACTGACTAATCTTTGCCCTTTTTTTCTTAATTATAATGATATGTGTCCCTTCAGTCATGTCTAGCATTTTGTGACCCCACAGACTGTAGCCCACCAGGCTCCTCTGTCTATGGGATTCTCCAGGCAAGAGTACTGGAGTGGATTGCTGTGCCCTCCTCCAGGGGATCTACCCTACCTAGGGATCAAGCCCACGACTCTACGTCTCCTGTATTGGCAGGCGGCTTCTTTACCACTAGTACTCCCTGGGAAGGTGGATTATAATGATAGGAAGGAATGAAAATTTACTTTGGAATAGACTCTTATCATGCTTAAATCAGCTCAGTTCAGTCACTCAGTTGCATCCAACTCTTTGCGACCCCATGGGCTACATACAGCATGCCAGGCTTCCCTGTCCTTCACCAACTCCCAGAACTTGCTCAAACTCATGTCCATTGAGTTGGAGATGCCATTCAACCATCTCATCCTCTGTAATCTCCTTCTCCTCCTGCCTTCAATCTTTCCTAGCATCAGAGTCTTTTCCAATGAGTCAGTTCTTTGCATCAGGTAACCAAAGTATTGGAGTTTCAGCTTCTGCATCAGTCCTTTCAATGAATATTTAGGACTGATTTCCTTTAGGATGGACTGGTTTGATCTCTTTGCAACCCAAGGGACTCTCAAGAGTCATCTCCAGCACAGAGCTAGTTATGAGCATTGAATCTTTCAAGAGTAGCAGAGATCTATCAACCTGTGAAAGTAATTTGGCAGAACAGTATGTAAATGTTTGGAGCTTCAAAAATGGAAACATGAGATAATTCACCAGAAAGGGCAGATGGAAAAATCCAGGAGGGAGGAATAGCATCAATTCTTCAGCACTCAGCTTTCTTTATGTAAAAGTCCAACTCTCTCGTCCACACATGACTCCTGGGAAGACCATAGCTTTGCCTACATGGACCTTCATCAACATGATTAAATATATATATATATTTTAAATTTTCATCTTTTAAATGTTTATTTACATGTTTATTTATTTGGCTGTGGCAGGCCTTAGCTGCAAAACACAGGATCTTCCCTGCAGTTCACAGACTCTCTTGTTGGAGCTCGTGGGCTTAGCTCCTCTGAGGCATGCGGAATCTTAATTTCCCACCAGGGACTGAACCTGCATCCCCTTTGTCGCAAGGCAGATTCTTAACCACTGGACCACCAAGGAATTCTCAAAATACATATATTTTAAAATCTAAGTCCTTCTCTGCTATACACTGAATACAAGATCTGTCTTCTGAAATTAACCATCGTAAGTTGACCTCCCAAAAATGGAGACAAAAACTTTTAAAATTTCAGTAAGCTATCAGAATTTGAAGTATACTGACCCACATCTAGCACTGTAATCCTTTTTTGGCTTTGCTATATTTCACCAGTTCTAACTTCACTCTATGTTCCTAAGAAAAAGGAACATAAGCGCCCTTTGCAGTAAATATTCTATTTTTCATTCTCAATGCCCTTACAAATCACCTCCTACAATAAACAGAAATAGGGAGGTAAACTAAATTACATTTCTGGTTATGTCCTCTCTGGACCATCAACCAAAACCAAAAGATATGTAATTTCTTGAATAGTCACTTTGGGAAGCAAACAGTGGCCTGGGTAATTCAAAACAAAGGATTTATCAAGGTTATTTGTAATTGGCTTTGTAATGCATTACATGATTTTGGCAGATCAGACTGTTGTGTTTGCTAAGGAAAAGCACGTAGAAAATACAGGAATTGACTAGATGTTTAGAGCATCCTGTAACAGTTCACCCAGAAATAATAAAATGTTGAGCCTGAGAATGAGTCAAATGTATTTATGCAGAGTTGAGTGTTGCTCGTCTGTAGCAGAAGTATAAAGTTGGATATTTGGGATGAGGCAACCAATCCAGGAAACCATCTGCCACTGTTTCCAGGAAAAGCTTCTAAGATAAAAGGGCCATAAAATAAAGTAATTGGGCAAGATAAAGGAAGTTTGTTGAAACTGTATAAATCAGTGTAGGTCTTATTTAACTTCTTGCAATAATTGAGGCATGATTTGAGTGTGGATAGAAGCATGGACACAGACCTCCGTTGACAGAGAGGAGAGATATCAAATCATAGCTTATTTTGGCTTTATTTGTGAATAATTTCTACCCTTTTGTGAGTCCTGGCCATATGTGGACCTGTTAACTCTATTATAGCCATTCTATTTCGAAGGAGATGGGGAAAAGAGAGAATATGGCAGCTCAAGTGTATTATCACTATTGAAAGAGTAACTACTTCAATCATTAGAAGATATCAGAAATATTGTCCTCAAATCAGAAGCAGCATGCCAGCCTCAGACAGAAGTTAATTATGACGTGTTAAAAAAAATTCCTGTGTGCCACAGAGTCTAAATTTGCCATGTTTGTCACAAGAAGAAAGAGCAATAGGCAAGCTTATATAATTTTGATGCACACTTTAACACATTTGGAAACATTCCATCAGCTAACTAGTCTGGGTTTTTGCTGAATTCAATAAAGGCATTGATTTTCAACAGACAGTGGAAAGTTACTAGGGCTATCATCATTTACTTAAATATAAGTCATTGTCCAATTCATGGTAGCTATGTGTATCACACAATTTAATAAAAATGTAAACATAGTTGCCATCAACTTTCTCATTTGCTTAGGCAAGTAACTGAAAAAATGAGAAGCCAAATAATGTATATGTTTTTGCTAGCTAGCTGAACTATGCCAAACCATCCAGATGTAAAGTTAAATTCAGCCAACCAATATAATCAGCCACTTGCCAAGCCATATCCTTTTCCTATTTGTTCACCAAGCCAAATCTCCCATTTTTGTGTTTTCCAGCTGGGTGTGTATTTTATAAAATTGTGGCTATCAGGGTGGCTGTATTTGAGAGCTGCTTTTTCCATAATGCATTTGCTTTTGGTTCAGCCTTGAGTTTTCTTGTTCTACTTTAAGAATCACCTTGATATTTCAGCTTGAGAATACTAGAAAGTGTCATTAAGACACAATATAAAACAAATTATTCTGAGCCAAAACAATCACAGAAGTTATTCTGCATGAAATCATCATCTCACTGCTCTTAGCCCCTTATCAAGACTGCTCGATCCTCTGAGTGATTATTTCAAAAGGATAGTTTCTACTGGTTAGGTAACAATTCCTCAAGTCAGTGGTGGAGATCTCCATAGAAAGTGAATTTCAGGAATTCCAGTTGGTTAAATAGCCGTGGCTGTGACTTATCATCTCTATTTCAAAGATACTCAGAGATGATGTAATATGAAAAAAGTCCTATGTGAAAGAAGTGGCTATTCACAGACATGAAACTCAAACGGTCCCTTCTGATGTCTTTCTGGAAGGTGAAATTGCAAGGCGTGGTTTCTTTCAGAAGGATCTGACTGGCAATATTAATATTTCTGAACACTTTGAGACTTCTAACCCCCTTACCTAAAGATTATGTTTGCATTGCTGGTATGTCCTCTAATCTGTCTCTCTCTCTCTCTCTCTTTTTTTTTCTCTTTCTTTTCTACTTTTAAGCTGTGACTTAGAGTAAGAAATAGGATGGGAATGCAGATATGTTTCCTCAAATCCTTGAATCATCTAAGCTCAAAGCTGAAAAAGGACATTGATTCCTGAGGTTCAACATTTCTGTTTTCAGTTCTTACTCCACAATATTTGGAAGTCTGCCATTGTACTTCCAAGGAAATTAAGCCTATCATTTAAGATCTTCTTGATAAAATCAAGGGATTTCTTTAAGTTTCCACCAATGTGTCTTAATTTGAAGCTTGGAGGGCTGTAAAGAATGGTCTAACATCTCATTGATATGAAAAGTTTTCATGTAAGTGAGGCCAAAGGTAACCTGCCCTGCCATCAGAGAGATGAGTTTTCTCCATATCATATGTTCTGTTTCATCAAGCATTCCTTACAAGATACACTGTTGAGTTCTATCTTGGTTCAATCCTGGTTGCCTGTCCTGCAGTTTTTAAAAATTACTTATTTATTCATTTTTGGTTGTGCAGGATCTTCACTGTTGCGTGGGCTTTCTCTAGATGCAGTGAGTCAGTCGGGGCTACTCTCTCATTGCAGTGTGGGAGCTTCTCATTGCCATGGCTTCTCATGTTGCAGTGTGCTGGACCCAGGATATGCGGGCTACAATATTCGTGGTACATCAGCTGAGTTGTCCCCCAACATGTAGAATCGTCCCAGACCAGGGATTGAACCTGTGTCCCCCACAATGGCAGGCAGATTCTTAACCACTGGACCACCAAGCCAGGACCCTGTCCTACAAATTTAAATTCTTCCTGAAATGCAGAACCCATAGTACTTTATTCTAGATATGGTCTGAGTAACTAAAGTTGAGTAAGACTGTCCCTTCTCACTTACTGGACTGGGACCTTCACATTTGTCTCCATAACATCTCACTGGTGATTCATTTACTGTTGACTCAAATCCCTAAGGGGCTTCCCATTTAGCACTAGTGGTAAAGAACCTGCCTGCCAATGCAAGAGACCTAAGAGATGCAGGCTTGATCCCTGGGTTGGGAAGATCCCCTGGAGGAGGGCATGGCAACTCACTCCAGCATTCTTGCCTGCAGTATCTCATGGACAGAGGAGCCTGGCAGGATGCAGTCCATAGCATTGCAAAGAGTTGGACATGACTGAAGCAACTCAGCATACATGGTCACAAATCCCTAAGGCTTATGATGCTGACAACACATCTCATCTCTCCCCTTCTGTAGTTGTCTTTTTGCTTTTTTAATCCAAGAATAGGATCTCACAATTATCACTGAAGTTACCTTCAGATATAGACAATCTGTATAATCTACCAAAATCTGGCTGCTCTGGAGCCTTTCATGTCATGTTATCTGCAAGTTGTACAACTATTTTCAGTAACTTCACAGAGTTTCATGAAATTACCAGAAAAGTTACCATCATTACCACAAAATTTCCTAGAGTATGATATTGATCCATGAATTTATACTCTTCAAGTGCAGTGGTTTAACTTGTCTAATGATTTGCCTAAACACATTTTTCTCCACCTTGTCCACATAATTGTGTCAGATTCCTTTTTAAAATCTAAACTGTGTCAACTACATTTCTATTATCTCAGGGCCTGATTTTTTTCTAACAAAACAAAGATGAGCCTTATTTTCATGTTTTTTTCTCAGGCAAGCCATGTTAAATATTTGTAATAAATATTTTACTTTAGGATATCACAGGGCATTCCTTTAATAATCAATTTTAGAATACAATAATCATCATCAAACTCAGTGCTTTGGTTTGTAAAATCCACATTTTTTTGAAAACTAGATAGCAATTTGCCCTTCACCAGACTTCTGATGGGCTTTCCAGGTGGCACAGTGGTAAAGAATCGACCTGCCAGTGCAGGAGATGCAGGAGACGTGAGTTCAGTCCCTGGATCAGGAAGATCCCTGGAGGAGGAAATGACAACCCACTCCAGTATTCTTGCCTGGAGAGTCCCATGGACAGAGGAGCCTGTTGGGTTACAGTCCATGGGGTCTCAAAGAGTCAGACATGACTGAGCACACACACAGCATTCTGGTATATCTTATTATTTGGTGTGATTTCTCTAAGATTCTGGCAGTCCTGCAATTTCTAATTTAACTCAGTTAAGCTGGGAGTCAAAACTCTCTGTGAGCAGTGGAGATGTTTCTGAGTGTGTCGAGAGAGAGGGTCCACTTATAACATCTGAGCCCATATTGGATTTCAGTTCCGTAACTTAAACGAGAGAGAGGCTAACGGAACATTGAGGGACCCCTCTTTATCACACCATTGCTGCATTCTTCTGAGGCAATGGTGCCCCACAGTATGAAGAACAGAACGATGTTCTTGGCTGTCTGACTCAGTTTCCACAGCCTCTAGTGGCTGGACGTTCTCTTTGATTTTCTGGCACCCTTGGGCCTCTAGCAATCTGTACTCACCCTTGAATCATGTGGTTCCTGTTTTCCTGTTATGCCTAACATGAACTCTTGACATCTGAGCTCTTTGAATGGGTCTTTAACAAACACATGTATCACTTTAAAGCAGTTTCCCCTTTTCTTCTTGACTGAGATTTAGGAGCATAGAGACAACATTTCATTTTTCCACTTTTGAATTGTCTTTCTTTCCAGAGCCTAAGAGTATGTAATCAAACCTGTTCCCTCTATGAAATTTTTAAATTTTCATTTCCAGCAATCCCACTGCTGGGCATACACACTGAGGAAACCAGAATTGAAAGAGACACGTGTACCCCAATGTTCATCGCAGCACTGTTTATAATAGCCAGGACATGGAAACAACCTAGATGTCCATCAGCAGATGAATGGATAAGAAAGCTGTGGTACATATACACAATGGAGTATTACTCAGCCATTAAAAAGAATACATTTGAATCAGTTCTAATGAGATGGATGAAACTGGAACCTATTATACAGAGTGAAGTAAGCCTGAAAGAAAAACACCAATACAGTATACAGACACATATATATGGAATTTAGAAAGATGGTAATGATAACCCATCCTTGCATGAAATGTTCCCTTGATATCTCCAATTTTCTTGAAGAGATCTCTAGTCTTTCCCATTCTGTTCTTTTCCTCTATTTCTTTGCATTGATCGCTGAAGAAGGCTCTCTTATCTCTTCTTGCTATTCTTTGGAACTCTGCATTCAGGTGCTTATATCTTTCCTTTTCTCCTTTGCTTTTCACCTCTCTTCTTTTCACAGCTATTTGTAAGGCCTCCCCAGACAGCCACTTTGCTTTTTTGCATTTCTTTTCCATGGGGATGGTCTTGATCCCTGTCTCCTGTACAATGTCATGAACCTCATTCCATAGTTCATCAGTCACTCTGTCTATCAGATCTAGGCCCTTAAATCTATTCCTCACTTCCACTGTATAATCATAAGGGATTTGATTTAGGTCATACCTGAATGGTCTAGTGGTTTTCCCTACTTTCTTCAATTTGAGTCTGAATTTGGCAATAAGGAGTTCATGATCTGAGCCACAGTCAGCTCC
>SJYT01051971.1:0-138192 GCA_006410635.1 Cephalophus harveyi | reverse complement strand
AAAAAAAAAATTGAAAAAAAAAAATCTGATCAGTATTTTTTCCACCCATGGGATTTCAGGAACATTGAGAAGACAAGGCTTGTCTTAGGCAAACCTATTGTGTAGAATGCAGCTCCTGGGATGGAGAGCATTTTGCTAAAATTTCTTGCCCTGTCTCTGTTATGTCCCTTCCTCTGGCAGAGGCCATATGCCTCAAACCCAACTCATTTCTCCTAACCACTTTGACATGAAAAATAGTTCTTTCACTGATCCTGTTGATCTCTTTTGGATATTTGTCTAAGTGTGATCATGTTCAGGAAGTCCTTATATTATACATAACATAACCACAAGGTTGAGGGCACTCTTTGTAGAAATATACCTTACATTTGATGTACATCTTTCTTTCTGTGCATGCCAAAGAATCTTGAAATTTTGGACTTGCTACACTCACCACCTAACATGTCCTTAGAAACCCATGTGCAAAAACTCATAATGAATTGTAATGAGGATATTCTATCCCTGCCAGTTTATAAGTAAAAATGAAGGGACATTTTCACCAAAATACAACAAATTTAACCCTCCTTTTATTCCTTAAACAGAAATTCCAGATTTTCCCACATAGTCTTCTACCAAATATTGAACTAAATGTGCCCAAACTATTTCTCCTGGTTGGCGATCCATCTTTCCTTAATTCACGCTTACTCTCACTTATTAGAGAACAAGGAAGATTGTGTCTGAGGCAAATATTTCACGTGTTCAGAAAACAACTGATATCAAGCCTTTGGCCAGAACAAAATTTGCAATAAGCTCTCCTTTCAGGGACAGGAGAGGAGTCCAGATTCCCAGCTCTTCTCAGACTTTTTCCTACAATTGTCTGATTACCACCCAAAGCATACTTCTGTACCCTGTTAGAAATCTCTCTCTGAGTAGTGTGACTGCATCTTCTTTTTTGCTCAGGAAAGTCTCCATGTACTTTTGTTGTGCTCTCAAAAGTGTCTCTGTAAGTATGACAAGTTATGTTGTTATGCTATGTCGTGTCTGACTCTTTTGCCACCCCATGGACTGTACATGCCAGGCTCCATGGGCTTTGCCAAGCAAGAATACTGGAGTGGGTTGTGATTTCCTTCTCCAGGGGATCTTCCCAATCCAGAGACTGAACCCACGTCTCCTGCACTGGCAGGTGGAATCTTCACCACTGAACCACCAGGGAAGCCCCACAATAAATTACAGCTCAGAGATTAAAGTCTCTGGAAATCCACATGGAAGCAAGAAGACTAGCATCCCAGCACTGTTTACCCACTCCTGTCCAAGCTGCTTTTTTTCTCTGCTTTGGCTTGTCCATCCAAAAGATATCAACTACTCTCCATATTCCAAACCTGCAGTAAAATATCTGATTCATTGATGATAATCCCTCTGGCTGTATCTAGGTTTAAAATGCTTTTTTATTCCCCTCAAATCATTAATGTCTTTCTTCAAAGGGCCCACGGATAAAACATACTTGTTCTAAAATATGCAACATTTTCACCAAAATGAATTATAGTACAGGTTCCACTCTGTCCCCAGAACCAGGTCCACTTCAAAAAGCTTGCTCTAGAAGATGACACAGTATAGTCTTTTCCTATACCATGGCTTCAATAAAAGCCTTTCATTTCTCAAAATTTGTTTCAATACATTAAAATTTCCATATATATATATTTATATAGTTGTTTAGTCACTAAGTTGTATCCAAGTCTTTGTGACCTCCTGGACTGTAGCCTGCCAGGCCCTCTCTCCCTGAAATTCTCTAGGCAAGAATACTGGAGTGAGTTGCCATTCCCTTTTCCAGGGGATCTTCCTGACCCAGGGATCAAACCCAGGATTAAAATTTGAAAATGCGTTGGCAGGTGGATTCTTTACCATCTAAGCCAGTAGGGTAATCAAAAAACCTCTCAGAGGAGATGACATTGAACTGAGACATAAAGGTCATGAGGGAGCTAGCCTACTAAAGAGCAAGCGGAAGAACAGTCCAGGCAGTGGGAGCAATGCTTGCAAAGGACACAAGTAGGGGAGAGGAAAATGTCTCTTATACACATCTTCCATGGACTATAGCTTGCCAGGCTACTTTATCCATGGGATTTCCCAGGCAAGAATACTAGAGTGAGTTGCCATTCCCTTCTCTGGGATATCTTCCTGAACCAAGGATCGAACCTGCATCTTTTGCATCAGCTGGCAGATTCTTTACTGCTGAGCCACAGTGTAGATATTGGGTTAGCCAAAAAGTTTGTTCAGGTTTTCCATAAAATGTTATGCTTTTGGCCAACTCAATGCATATATTTGTTACATCATTCTCTTTTCTGGCAGGAACCTCCTTTAACTTTCTATGTATTCATGTGTGTCAATAGATACATGGGAAGGAATGTGGCTCAGCTCCACTTAAAAAACATTCAGTTTTCAAAATTCAGTGTATGTTGAGAGGAGAAAGGCTGCTACCAAAATACTTTCTTGTCCAACACTTTTGCTTCAATTAAAAACATAGAAAGAGGTATACTTAAGAGAAAGCTTAAATCAGTCTGTATCTGGAAATAGCATAAGTCTCCTCCTATAAGCTTCATGAAAGGAGATAACAGTCATTGCAAATTATCATTAAAAGGTTCTCAGGTACTTTCCTGGTGGTCCAGTGGTTAAGAATCTGCATTTCCAATTCAGGGGGCATGAGTTCAATCCCTGATCCAGGAAATAAGATCCCACATGCCATAAAACCTATAAATAAATAAGAAGGATCTCAGAAGAAAAACTAACCACATCAAGGGCCAGTCTTTATGACCCTTTCGCTCCATTCCAGTTCCCTTTACACTCTGATTAGAAACCTCTTGACACTCTTGTCTGGGGAGAAATGATATTAGAGGTGCTGTATCCTGCCCTTGTGGCTCAGCTGGTAAGGAAACTGCCTGCAATGCCGGAGACCTGGGTTCGATCCCTGGGTTGGGAGGATCCCCTGGAGAAGGGCATGGCAACCCACTCCAGTATTCTGGTCTGGAGAATTCCAAGGACTGTATAGTTCATGGGTTGCAAAGAATCGGACACAACTTTCAATTCACATCCTGCCCCTCTGTTGGTAATCTTCCTTTTCCTGACTCCCCCCAAACCCATTTCTAGAAAATAACAACAGTAAACAGTGAACAGGCTCAAAACAGGATTCACACTCCTGTTAGTATCTCACAATCTTTATTCTCCTACCAGCTGTAGTTGAATACACAGCCCCTGAATTGCACTTCTATTCTGACTTATCTTAAATGTGGCTCGTATATAAATACTGGATGCCTTTCTTAACATGCACAAGGATTTTTTTTTAATACTTTTTAATTGAAATTAATTTTTGTTTTGTGATATTACTGGCATGAGAAACAATGTGAGAGATTCTTTTTGTTTGTTTTAACCTGGGAGTGTTTTCTGTTTGGCCAATGGGAAAGGCAAGAATATTGGGATTGGGCTGCCTTGGTAAGAGTCCAAGGGTTTCAGAGTCCCTTAGGAGGAAATTGAAAAAGAAAAAAAAATCTCTCATACAAACTCTTAGAAATTCTCTAGAATTTTTAATTCCTATAGTCCTTTACTTTTTTGTTCTTTCAAGATTTGATTACCTTGAAATCAGGTGATGAGATTCAAAATGAATCCAGCAAAGAGTTTACACCCACTGTGCCAATAAAATCATTCAAAAGTCCCTTTTGGTAAGCTGCAAGCATGGACACAATCTTTTGCTCTTTTCAGTTTCCATTCCACATGCAATATGACTTAAGCTTTTACTCTCAAGAATTGGAGTCTATTGTCTCTCGCTTGACCTTATGAGTTGCTTTGGCCAATGCAATGAAATAGGAAGATATTAACATGAAGTTCCCAAATCTAGGTTGTGAGACACCTTCAACAATCCCACCCTTTCTCCTGGGATTTATCTGTCTTCCTCCAGTAAACAAGCCTGGGCTAATCCAATGAAGGATCAGATTTCATGTGACTCCTAATCAAACAAGTCTTCTGTTTACCTGGAAATGCTGCTGCTACATCGATGAGCCAGTAGAGATCAGAGGAGCCACCACCTTGAACCCAGTCCTTATTGCTGGCGCATGGAATTACTAACTGTATAAATGGTGTTGCTTTAAGCCACTGTGTTGTGTAATAGACTGGTCTGCAGTATAAAGTAACTCAATGTATATTTTATAATCCATAATGTAGATTTCACAAATTGTAACATTGTAGTCAAATCTTTTACAATTCTCTCTAAGCCTCCATTTCAGTCGCAGTCCTGCTACTTCTCTCCAGACAATCCAGTCTCAATTCTTATACTGTACAAGTTTTCTTAATCAATTAATACTTTCTGTGACTCTGTATTTCCTTTTTTTTTTTTTTTTTTTTTAAGCTATGCTCTCTTTATGGTCTCACCTATATGTTCTCCTTGTGAACTCAGACTTTTTCTCCATAGTTCTAGTATTCAGTTCAGCTCAGTCACTCAGTCGTGTCCTACTCTTTGCGACCCCATGAATCGCAGCATGCCAGGCCTCCCTGTCCATCACCAATTCCGAGAGTTCACTCAAACTCATGTCTATCGAGTCGGTGATGCCATCCAGCCATCTCATTCTCTGTTGTCCCTTTTCCTCCTGCCCCCAATCCTTCCCAGCATCACGGTCTTTTCCAATGAGTCAACTCTTCACATGAGATGGCCAAAGTACTGGAGTTTCAGCTTTAGCATCATTCCTTCCAATGAACACCTAGGACTGATCTCCTTCAGAATGGACTGGTTGGATCTCCTTGCAGTCCAAGGGACTCTCAAGAGTCTTCTCCAACACCACAGTTCAAAAGCATCAATTTTTTGGTGCTCAGCCTTCTTCACAGTCCAACTCTCACATCCATACATGACAACTGGAAAAGCCATCCATAAAGGTTTTCTAGATTTTCCCAAAAGAATGTAAGTAATATCTGACTTTCTGATTCCATATTTTCTATATAACATTAATCATCTACATTTACCACCCAACACTGTGCTGTTTATAGCTCTTATCCCTAGCATCATGGTAGACACAGCTGCAGTACATTCATTATTGTTGGTGTTATTGTTTAGTCACCCGAGTTGTGTCTGACTCTTTTTCGACCCCATGGACTGTAGAGTGGCAGGCTCCTCTCTCCATAGGATTTCTCAGGCAAGAATACTGGAATGGGTTGCCATTTCCTTCTCCAAAGGATCTTTTGATCTAGGGATAGAACCCGAGTCTTCTGCATTGACAGGTGGATTCTTTACCACTGAGTCACTAGGGCAGCCCACATTCATTATTACTTACCAAAAGTTTCTCCTTGTGCTACAACCCCACCTCCATAGGAGGGATACACTTCTCTACTGTAGGTGGTACCAGTGTATTCTAACTGAGGTCTCAGTGAGCATCTGGCTTCCCCACGTGTTTGGAAGCTTCCAACCATACCTACTGGGTTCATTCTGGGCTTCCCTCATTGCTCTGTTGGTAAAGAATCCACTGGCAATGCAGCAGACCCTGGTTCAATTAATTCCTGGGTCAGGAAGATCCACTGGAGAAGAGATAGGCTACCCTCCAGTACTCGTGGCCTTCCCTTGTGGCTCAACTGGTAAAGAATATACCCACAATGTGAGAGACCATGGGTTTAATCCCTGGATTGGGAAGATCCCCTGGAAAAAAGGAACGGCTACCCACTCCAGTATTCTGGCCTGGAGAATTCCATGGACTGTATAGTGGGGTCGGAAAGAGTCAGGACATGGCTGAGCGACTTTCACTTTCAAGTGGACTTCTAGTTTCAAAATAAAGAAAGCAAAATGGCAGAGAGCCTCTCAAGCTTACCTGCTAACATGGGAGCAAGACATTAATATCAGATATTGTTTCTCATTTACATTGTTACATAAAATTGAGCGAAGTTCCCTGTGCTACATAGTAGGACCTTTCTGGCTATCCATTTTAAATACAGCAGTGTTTGAAAAAGAATAGATACATATTATGCAAACCAAATCATTTTGCTGTACACCTGAAGCTAAGACAATAAACAATATATCAATATAAATTAAAATTTAAGAAGAGAATAAATCGTGAGAGGGAGAGAGCAAAAAAGACATCAATATCAGGTATTTGGTTCCACAGTATTATAGCATTGGCTAACTAAGATAATAACAGCAGAAACATTGAATTAAGACCTAGGAGGTTTTGGTTGGAAATAAATTACAGTTGCTTTAAATAACTGTTAAATAGTGTATATGTCATTAGCTCTTTAAACTTAAACACATTTTCATCCGTTTTTAGCAGAGATTTTGTTGTTTGATCACATCTAGCTTGATTAAAAGTTCTTTGTTAATAAACTGATTTTTTTTCATGGTTTAAATGGACACTAAGTATTCTCAAATGTTAAACTTATATCCCTAGACACACAAAGCCAGAGATTGAATGAGAGAATAAAATACATTTAAAAAGGAGTGGTATTGCATCCCCTGCTACACCAATTTCTAAAATATCTATGTTCAAGTTAAAAAAAAAAAACACCTTAAAGGTACTGAAATGCATAAGCTAAAAGGTAAAATCCCATTCTTTTAAGCACCAACACCATTTTGGTATATCATCTTTCAGGTTCAGTTTTTCTGTGTATATAACAATCCTTCTTATTTAATGTCATATTGGGAAAAGAGTTGCCAGATATTTATCATTATTGCTTCTCAGCCTTTTGGCTAAAATCAAGTGTAGTATCCATTTTAAGAGTAGTAAGAACAGGGAGGCCTGGCGTGCTGCGATTCATGGGGTCGCAAAGAGTCGGACATGACTGAGTGACTGAACTGAACTGAAGCATATCATTATTATTGAAATAAAGTTCAAGTATGGAGTGATTACTAGATTTCTAACAGAAAATCTACATTTTATGCCTTGTTTTTACTTTAATAAGGTCTATAAGGGAAGATGTCCACATTTTTTCCCACCGAAAGTATGTCCGATATACAGAATTATATGATGTGAGGTCATAATTTATGAATTAAAATATGTAAGTCTAAGCAGCTGGCTGGTTTCAGAAATACAAGAGAGATTTTCCATTAGCCTTTTCACTTTATGAATTGTGGTTTAACATTCTTACCACACCATAAACATATGAGCTTATGAAACATGTGTTGGCATATTACATGAAAATGCTACCACCCTACAGAATTTTTGTAAAACTTTCTTGACGAAAATATTTTTATTGGAAAAAAAAGTTTTTTTTTTTTTTAATAAATTGCAGTAATAAGAATGAAAACTGTTAAATATCCTTTTATATACTCACAGTTTAGACAGTCCTAAATGAAATGTCATTTTTATGTAGCTCTAAATTTATATGACAGTACAAATTGAACACTTTAAAATATAAATTTTCTGAGCCATTCCAGAAAAATCTGAACCTGAATTATATGGCTTTGCCACAGAGTTCCTAACTTGCACAACCATACTTGCTTCTTGCTATGCAAAACTATAACTTACCTTTTGCTTCTAACTTATTCAAAATGTATTATGATCTGCATGAAGCATGCAAAGAATGCCATCTTCAGCCATTCAGACAATTCACTCATTTCAACAAGAGGGATAAACAAGGATAAATAAATAAATAGGTATAAATGTATAAATAATATGTTAATATAATTTAACAGATTAAGTAAAAATTAGAATTTATTGAATGAAAGGGAAAAGACTGTAAGATTGTCTGCGGAAGGTAAGAATAATCTAATTTTACTGAGAGACAGGGAATCTTTATTTAGTCATTGCTCTAAATGTGTCAATTAATTCTTAGGAGGCAAGAACTAAGAAAAGCTCAGAAATAATTATAGCTTCACATATCTAAACATTGAATAAGAAAAATCTTGACAATAAGTCTAGTGAATAGGAACTTGAAATATGAATATAATAAAAGTAGTTTGAATGTATTGAGTTCAGTTTAGTTCAGTTCAGTTCAGCCGCTAAGTCATGTCCGACTCTTTGCGACCCCATGAATCGCAGCACGCCAGGCCTCCCTGTCCATCACCAACTCCCAGAGTTCACTCAGACTCATGTCCATCGAGTCAGTAATGCCATCCAGCCATCTCATCCTCGGTCGTCCCCTTTTCCTCCTGCCCCCAATCCCTCCCAGCATCAGAGTCTTTTCCAACGAGTCAACTCTTCGCATGAGGTGGCCAAAGTACTGGAGTTTCAGCTTTAGCATCATTCCTTCCAAAGAAATCCCAGGGCTGGTCTCCTTCAGAATGAACTGGTTGGATCTCCTTGCAGTCCAAGGGACTATTAAATTATTATAAGTCAAAGTGTGAGTGTTGCTTATCTATTTACTATAAAAAATCTATTAGGCAAAACATTTGGTGACACAGAGGAGTTGTGTTTTGCAGGGAGAGTTTAAGTTGGCTAGAGGCAGAGTTGGGATATGAATTCTGGCCAACTGGCTTCACAGACTCATCCTTCAAAACTCCCCTCTACTGTCTACTTACTCTTTCTAGGAGGCGACTAGATCTTGTATGAGCATCTAGAATATCTTGGTGATCCTAATCCACAAAATATGAAATCTCTAGAGCGTCCATCCCATTCATTTGGCTCATACACGCACTCTGTTTGCCTCAAGTTCAGAGAAAAAAAAAAAAAAAGGTATACATGAAAGGTGTTGGCAGGAGAGAAGAATAAACAAAAAGGGATTCGTAGGCAGCCTATAATTTAGAGATTGAATTCTAGGTTTGACATTTATACAGGCAGATGATTTTGTTTACTTGAAAAATGTCCATCCTTGTCATTGAAACCACAAAGAAAGCTTATAATTATGGATTCTTTCAATTTCAGAAGCTGAAGATGGAACTTACAAGTGGAATATGAAAGTGTTTAGCTTCCTGTAAGTTCAAAAGAAGGAAATCTAACTGAAAGGAGAAAGGTTAGTATTTTATCTTAAAAATACTTGGAGAGGCTAGCATATAAGCACAGCAGAAAAATAAGTGTGCATTTATGGCTGACTCATGTTGATGTATGGCAAAAATCACCACAATATTGTAAAGCAATGATCCTTCAGTTAAAATAAATTAATTAATTTAAAAAAGAATGCAAGAACTTGATATTTGAGATTATTTTTAATTTTTAAATATGCTAAACATTAAATTTTTTCTTTTATAATAATTTTAGAATTCTTTTTTAAATTTGAGAAATTATGCAGAGTTCTGGTATAAACTTCACACAAGTTTCATTAAATGTTAATATCTTTTCCAATTTTAGCATAGTATAATCATTATAAACAGAAAATGAACATTAATACTATATAGTTAACTGTCTCACAGAACTAATTTGAATGTCACCAATTGTCCAAGTAGACATTTGGGAATTTAGAAATAGTCTGTATCATCTACTTAGCTAATATATCACAGTCTTGAAGAGGATCTCATCTTTTAAGACCCATCATACTCAGAGCAACATTACATCTGTTCCATGTCTCCATCTGCTATCTTTCCTTCCCCTGACCTTTCTTTGTATTTATTTTTTTAATGTATTCTGACTTTATCACATTATAGACTTTGTCCTTCACTATACATTGAGCTCCTCAACAGTAGAAAAGTTATCCTATAATTATGTTCTTCTTTAATTTTTTTAATTGAAGTGTAGTTGACTTAAAATATTGTGTTAGTTTCAGGTGTACAGTAAGGGAATTCAGATAGATATTATATATATATATGTACACATATGACTGAATTCTATACATATAACTGTATTTGCTGTGCTTAATCACTCAGGCATGTCCAACACTTTGTGACCCCATAGACTGAGCTTGTTAGGCTTCTCTGATCATGCAATTCTCCAGGCAAGAATACTGGGATGAGTAGCCTATCCCTTCACCAGGGGCTCTTTTCGACCCAGGAATCAAACTGGGGTCTCCTGCATTTAAGGTTGATGCTTTACCAGCTGAGCTACCAGGGAAGCCCACATAACTGTATAAAAACATATATATATATATGTATATATATATGTGTGTGTGTGTGTATATATATATATACATATATATATTCTTTTTCAGACTCTTTTCCCATATAGGTTATGAAAGAATACTGAGTAGAGTTCCTTGTGCGATGCAGTAGGTCCTTGTTGATAATCTTATTATCTATAGTAGTGTGTATATATTAATCCCAAACTCCTAATTTATTCCCTCCCCGCCTTTCTTCTTGGGAACCTTAAGTTTGTTTTCTATGTAAGTCTTTCTGTTTTGTAGATCAGTTCATTTGTATCATTTTTTGAGATTCCATGTTTAAGTGATATTATATGATATTTGTCTTTCTCTGACGTACTTCACTCAGTATGATAATCTCTTGGTCTATTCACGGTGCTGCAAATGCATTAGTTCATTCATTTTTTATGAAGTATAAACAGTAGATTGATCCATCATATGTTTGCTAATGATGAAACTGTATACTTTTAGCTGAACATCACTTTAAAATGTTTACATATTTTATGTGTATGGTAATGATTATTCATTTTCTGTCATTTGGATGGTGCATGTTTGTCTTCTGTGGAGATACAGGAATGATGCATGCATAGCCTCTGAGTCACTTATTATCTAGTAGGAAGCAAAAGACAGATAATCACATGGTTATGAAACCAGGCACAGAATGGGAAGTGCTCTAATAGAATCAAGAGGACGTACTTTGGGGCAGTCATTACTGCAGTAGCATCAGGAAGAGATGAGCTGAGATATTACAGGAAAACAAGGCATCCTCATGAGGCAGTTCTACTAATCCTGATTCGAGAACTTAAGTGGCTAAGTTTAAGCAAGGAAAAATGAAACCAGATCTCAGAAGTAGAGAAGATAAAAGGATTAAACAAGACATGCTGATAGAGGATTTTTAAGAACAGAATTCTAAGGCTTAGATATATGTTTGGAAGGTTTTTCAGGCACTTCAAAAAAACTTCAGGCACTTAAGAATAACTGGAATTGTATTTTTTTCTCCAGGTATATATGTCCACAAAGGAAAAAAGAAAAGAAAACAAGCAGGGTATAACCTGTTCATATGACATATACTAAGTTGACCTTAAAAATGTATTCTAAATACATTCAGTTCAGTTCAGTATAGTTCAGTAGCTCAGTAGAGTCCAACTCTTGCGACCCCAAGGACTGCAGCACACCAGGCCTCCCTGTCCATCATCAACTCCCAGAGCTTACTCAAACTCATGTCCATTAGGTCGGTGATGCCATCCAACAGCCTCATCCTCTATTGTCCCCTTCTCCTCCCATCTTCAATCTTTCCCAGAATCAGGGTCTTTTCAAATGAGTCAATTCTTCCCATAAGGTGGCCAAAATATTAGAGTTTCAGCTTCAGCATCAGTCCTTCCAATGAATATTCAGAACTGATTTCCTTTAGGATGGACTGGTTGGATCTCTTTGCAGTCCAAGGGACTCTCAAGAGATTACCACAGATCAAAAGCATCAATTATTTGGTGCTCAGCATTTTTTATAGTCCAACTCTCACATCCAAACAAGACTACTGGAAAAACCAAAGCTTTGACTAGATGGACCTTGGTTGCCAAGGTAATGTCTCTGCGTTTTAGTATGATATCCAGGTTGGTCATAACTTTTCTTCCAAGAAGCAAGTGTCTTTTAATTTCATGGCTACAGTCACCATCTACAGTGATTTTTGAAGCCCCAGAAAATAAAGTCTGTTACTGTTTCCACTGTTTCCCCATCTATTTCTCATAAAGTGATGGGACCAGATGCCATGATCTTAGTTTTCTGAGTGTTGAGCTTTAAGCCAACTTTTTCACTCTCCTCTTTTACTTTCATCAAGTTCTTTAGTTCTTCTTCGCTTTCCGCCATATAGATGGTATCATCTGCATATATGAGTTTATTGATATTTCTCCCAGAAATCTTGATTCCAGCTTGTGCTTCATCCAGCCCAGTGTTTCTCATGATGTACTCTGTATATAATTTAAATAAGCACAGTGACAATATAAAGATTTGAGATAGTCCTTTCCCTATTTGGAACCAGTCTGTTGTTCCATGTACAGTTCTAACTGTTGCTTCTTGACTTGCATACAGATTTCTCAGAAAGCAGGAAAGGTGGTCTGGTATTCCCATTTCTTTCAGAATTGTCCACAGTTTCTTGTGATTGACACAGTCAAAGGCTTTGGCATAGTCAATAAAGCAGAAATAGATGTTTTTGGGGAATGTTTTTCCTTTTTCAATGATCCAACAGATGTTGGCAATCTGATCTCTGGTTCCTCTGCCTTTTCTAAATCCAGCTTGAACATCTGGAAGTGAACAGTTCACTTACTGTTGAAGCCTGGCTTGGGGAATTTTGAGCATTACTTTACTAGCATGTGAGATGAGTGCAATTGTGCTGTAGTTTGAACATTCTTTGGCATTGCCTTTGTTTGGGATTGAAATGAAAACTGACCTTTTCCAATCCTGTGGCCACTGCTGAGTTTTCCAAATTTGCTGGCATATTGAGTGTAGCACTTTCACAGCATCATCTTTTAGGATTTGAAATAGCCAACTGGAATTCCATCACCTCCACTAGCTTTGTTTGTAGTGATGTTTCCTAAGGCCCACTTGGCTTCGAATTACAGGATGTCTAGCTCTAGGTGAGTGATCATGCCATTGTGATTATCCGGGTTGTGAAGATTTTTTTTNAGCATCATCTTTTAGGATTTGAAATAGCCAACTGGAATTCCATCACCTCCACTAGCTTTGTTTGTAGTGATGTTTCCTAAGGCCCACTTGGCTTCGAATTACAGGATGTCTAGCTCTAGGTGAGTGATCATGCCATTGTGATTATCCGGGTTGTGAAGATTTTTTTTTCCTGTTCTTCTTTGTATTCTTGCCACCTCTTCTTAATATTTTCTGCTTCTGTTAGGTCTATACCATTTCTGTCCTTTATTGAGCCCATCTTTGCATGAAATGTTCCCTTGGTATCTCTAATTTTCTTGAAGAGATCTCTAGTCTTTTCCATTCTATTGTTTTTCTCTATTTCTTTGCATTGATTGCTAAGGAAGGCTTTCTTATCTGTCCTTGCTATTCTTTGGAACTCTGCATTCAAATGGGTATAGCTTTCCTTTTCTCCTTTGCTTTTCACTTCTCTTCTTTTCACAGCTATTTGTAAGGTCTCCTCAGACAGCCATTTTGCCTTTTCTCACTTCTTTTTCTTGGGGATGGTCTTGATCCCTGCCTCCTGTATCATGTCATGAACCTCCTTCCACAGTTCTTCAGACACTCTGTCTATCAAATCTAATCCCTTGAATCTATTTCTCACTTTCACTGTATGATCATTAGGGGTTTGATTTAGGTCATACCTGAATGGTCTAGTGGTTTCCCTACTTTCTTCAATTTAAGTCTAAATTTGGCAGTAAGGAGTTCATGATCTCAGTCACAGTCAGCTCCTGGTCTTGTTTTTGCTGACTGTATAGAGCTTCTCCATCTTTGGCTGCAAAGAATATATTTGGTGGTGTTCATGTGTAGTGTCTTCTCTTGTGTTGTTGGAAGAGGGTGCTTGTTATGACCAGTGCATTCTCTTGGCAAAACTCTATTAGCCTTTGCCTTCATTCATTCCATACTCCAAGGTCAAATTTGTCTGTTACTTCAGGTATTTCTTGACTTCCTACTTTTGCATTCCAGTTCCCTATAATGAAAAAGACATCTTTTGAGGGGGTGTTAGTTCTTGAAGATGTGTAGGTCTTCCTAGAACTGTTAAACTTCAGCTTTTTCAGCATTACTCTGGGGGCATAGGCTTCAATTACTGTAATATTGAATGGTTTGCCTTGGAAAGGAACAGAGATCATTCTGTCATTTTTGAGATTGCATCCAAGTACTGCATTTTGTTGACTATGGTGGCTACTCCATTTCTTCTAAGGGGTTCCTGCCCACAGCAGTAGTTATAATGGTCATTTGAGTTAAATCCACCCATTCCAGTCCATTTTAGTTTGCTGATTCCTAAAATATTGATGTTCACTCTTGCCAGCTCCTGTTTGACTACTTCCAATTTGCCTTCATTCATGGACCTAACATTTCATGTTCCTATGCAATATTGCTGTTTACAGCATTGGACTTTACTTCTATCACCAATCACATTCACAACTGTGTGTTGTTTCTGTTTTGTCTTTGTCTCTTCATTCTTTCTGGAGGTATTTCTCCACTGATCTCCAGTAGCATATTGGGCACCTACCACCCTGGGGAGTTCATCTTTCAGTGTCCTGTCTTTTTGACTTTTCATACTGTTCATGGGGTTCTCAGGGCAAGAATACTGAAGTGGCTTGCCATTCCCTTCTCCAATGGACCATGTTTTGTCAGAACTCTCCACTATGACCCATTCATCTTTGGTGGTCCTTTATGGAATGGTTTACAGTTTCATTGAGTTAGACAAGGCTGTGATCCATGTGATCAGTTTGTTCAGTTTTCTGTGATTGTGGTTTTCATTCTGTCTGCCTTCTGATGGAGAAGGATAAGAGGTTTATGGAGGCTTTCTGATGGGAGAGAGTGACTGAGGGGGAAACTGGGTCTTCTTCTGATGAGGGGGCATGCTCAGTAAATCTTCAGTCCGTTTTACTGTTGATGGGTGGAGCTGTGTTGTTTCCCTGTTATTTACCTGGGGCCAAACTATGGTGGAGGTAATGAAGATAATGATGACCTCTTTCAAAAGGTCCCATGCATGCACTTTTGCACTCACCATCGACCTATGCCTCTACCAGAGACTCCTGGACACTCATGGGCAACTCTGGGTCAACCTCTTGTGAGGTCACTGCTCCTTTCTCCTGGGTCCTGGTTCACACAAGGTTCTGTTTGTGCAAATATATTAGATGCAGACAAATATGGTTTGATTACACTTATTACCTTCAAAAGTCAAACTCATAGAGCTAAAATACATAGGTAAATGTCAGGGGCCCAGAGAATAAGATGGGGAGAGGACTGAGGAGTTAGTGTTTAATGGAGATAGAATTTCAGCTTAGGAAGGTAAAAAATTTGGGAGCTGGAAGATGGTGAGACTTGCATAATAATGTGAATGTACTTACTACCACTGAAATGTACAGTTAAATATGGTTAAAGTAGTATGTTTTATGTTATGTGACTTTTACCATAATTAAAAAAAAAGTAAAATATCTGAGGCTCATAACCAAAGATATTTACTGAACAAGTAAGAGACCACTATGTCTGGCACTCTTACTATGAACAACTTTGTAAATTATATAGTTTCAGACACAGAAATTTAACAATATAACAAATTTCAGAGGAAAAGATATTGAATATAAGGAAGTCAGAGGTGATGGTTTCTGGAAAAAACTAAAAGGATCTGGACTTTGGTTTTAACAATTAGAATTACAATGAAGTAAGAGATAATTGATGCTATGTGGGGATAACACAAAGTACATCTTATGAAGTTCATATAAATAGAACTAGAAGATACTGTAATAGAAATAGCATACAAAGAATGCACATGGTACACGATTTTATATTTCTTCATCAGAAAAAATATAATTTTTCATCATAAAAAATATAAAAATAGCCAAACTATTAAGAAAAAAAAGCTATTTAAAAAGGCTATACAAACAGAGAAAATCAAGCTGGGATAAGAAGGAAACACAAAAATAAATAGGTTGATAGACTATGTGGAAGAATTTCCATGGAAGGAGTCAAAGCATGAGCCAGTGGTCCAGAAATAACAGTCAACTGCCCTGGTATTGGGAGGTGTGGTAGAACCCCCAGAGATCAAATTGCCAGCATCTGTTGGATCATGGAAAAAGCAAGAAAGTTCCAGAAGAACACCTACTTCTGCTTTATTGACTACACCAAAGCCTGTGACTCTGTGGATCAGAGCAAACTGTGTAAAATTCTTCAAGAGATAGGAATATCAAACCAGCTTACCTGCAACCTGGGGAATCTGTATGCAGGTCAAAAAGCAGCAGTTAGTTAGAACTGAACATGGAACAACAGACTGGTTCCAAATGGGGAAAAGAGTATGTCAAGGCTGTATACTGTCAAACTGCTTATTTAATTTAAATGCAGAGTACATCATGAGAAATGCTGGGCTGGATGAAGCACAAGCTGGAATCAAAATTGCTGGGAGAAATATCAATAAACTCATATATGCAGATGATACCACCCTTATGGGAGAAAGCAAAGAACTAAAGAACCTCTTGATGAGAGCGAAAGAGAAGAGTTAAAAAGCTGGCTTAAACCTCAACATTCCAAAAACAAAGATCATGGCATCGAGTCTCATCACTTCATAGCAAATAGATGGGGAAACAGTGGAAACACTGACAGACTTTATTTTTGGGGCTCAAAAATCACTGCAGATGGTGACTGTAGCCATGAAATTAAAAGATATTTGCTGCTTGGAAAAGGAGTTATGACCAACCTAGACAGCATATTAAAAAGCAGAGACATTACTTTGCCAACAAAGGTCTGTCTAGTCAAAGCTATAGTTTTACAAGTAGTCATATATGAATGTGAGAGTTAGACCATAAAGAAAGCTGAGCATCAGAGACTGATATTTTTGAACTATGGTGTGGTGGAAGGTGCTTGAGAGTCCCTTGGACTGCAAGGAGATCAAATCAGTCAATCATAATGAAATCAATTCTGAATATTCATTGGAAGGACTTATTCTGAAGCAGAAGCTCCAATACTTTGGCCACCCGATATGAAGAATTGACTCCTTAGTAAAGACCCTCATGCTGGGAAAGATTGAAGGCAAGAAGGGAAGAGCATGCCAGGGGATGAGATTGCTGGATGGCATTACTGACTTGATGTATGTGAGTATGAGCAAGCTCTGGGAGTTGGTGATGGACAGGGAAGCCTGGCAGTTGCAGTCCATGGGGTCACAAAAAGTTGGACACAAAAAAGTGGCTGAACTGAACTTATGGTAGAACCCAGATTGGTTGAAACTAAATGGTCATACAGAGTAGTTTTACGGGAAATGATTGTAGATAGATACAAGTTGCAGACATTATTAACAAAATTGTAGATAAACTTTAATATAATATAGATGGTGTTAAAGTATCTTTGGGGCTTCCCTGGTGGCTCAGAGGTTAAAGCGTCTGCCTCCAATGTGGGAGACCTGGGTTCGATCCCTGGGTTGGGAAGATCCCCTGGAGAAGGAAATGGCAATCCACTCCAGTGTTCTTGCCTGGAGAATCCCATGGACGGAGAAGCCTAGTAGGTTACAGTCCATGGGGTCGCAAAGAGTCGGACACGACTGAGCGACTTCACCTCACCTCACCTCAAAGTATCTTTGTAGGCTTCGGAAAAAAAAAAAATATATCAGATATTCAAATAGCTCCAATCTCTATGATGACCTAGATGGGTGGGATGGGGTTGTGATGGAGGTCCAGGAGGGAGGGTGTGTATGTGTACATAATTCACTCCATTGTACAGCAGAAACTAATTCAGTTCAGTTCAGTTCAGTCGCTAAGTCATGTCCACTCTTTGTGACTCCATGAATCGCAGCACGCCAGGCCTCCCTGTCTATCACCAACTCCCAGAGTTCACTCAGATTCACATCCATTGAGTCAGTGATGTCATCCAGCCATCTCATCCTCTGTTGTCCCCTTCTCCTCCTGCCCCCAATCCCTCCCAGCATCAAAGTCTTTTCCAATGAGTCAACTCTTTACATGAGGTGGCCAAAGTACTGGAGTTTTTAACATCATTTCTTCCAAAAAAATCCCATAGCTAATCTCTTTCAGAATGGACTGGTTGGATCTCCTTGCAGTCCAAGGGACTCTCAAGAGTCTTCTCCAACACCACAGTTCAAAAGCATCAATTCTTCGGTGCTCAGCCTTCTTCACAGTCCAACTCACATCCATACATGACCACAGGAAAAGCCATAGCCTTAACTAGACAGACCTTAGTCGGCAAAGTAATGTCTCTGCTTTCGAATATGCTATCTAGGTTGGTCATAACTTTTCTTCCAAGGAGTAAGCATCTTTTAATTTCATGGCTGCAGTCACCATCTGCAGGGATTTTGGAGCCCCAAAAAATAAAGTCTGACACTGTTTCCACGGTTTCTACATCTATTTCCCATGAAGTTATGGGACCAGAAGCCATGATCTTCGTTTTCTGAATGTTGAGCTTTAGGCCAACTTTTTCACTCTCCACTTTCACTTTCATCAAGAGGCTTTTGAGTTCCTCTTCACTTTCTGCCATAAGGGTGGTGTCATCTGCATATCTGAGGTTCTTGATATTTCTCCCGGCAATCTTGATTCCAGCTTGTGTTTCTTCCAGTCCAGCGTTTCTCATGATGTACTCTGCATATAAGTTAAATAAGCAGGGTGACAATAGACAGCCTTGACGGACTCCTTTTCCTATTTGAAGCCCGTCTGTTGTTCCATGTCCAGTTCTAACTGTTGCTTCCTGGCCTGCATACAGATTTCTCAAGAGGCAGGTCAGGTGATCTTGTATTCCTCTCTCTCTCAGAATTTTCCACAGTTTATTGTGATCCACATCAAAGGCTTTGGCATAGTCAATAAAGCAGAAATAGATGTTTTTCTGGAACTCTCTTGCTTTTTTGATGATCCAGCGGATGCTGGCAATTTGATCTCTGGTTCCTCTGCCTTTTCTAAAACCAGCTTGAACATCAGGAAGTTCACAGTTCACGTATTGCTGAAGCCTGGCTTGGAGAATTTTGAGCATTACTTTACTAGCATGTGAGATGAGTGCAATTGTGCGGTAATTGGAGCATTCTTTTGCATTGCCTTTCTTTGGAATTGGAATGAAAACTGACCTTTTCCAGTCCTGTGGCCACTGCTGAGTTTTCCAAATTTGCTGGCAGATTGAGTGCAGCACTTTCACAGCATCATCTTTCAGGATTTGAAACAGCTCAACTGGAATTCCATCACCTCCACTAGCTTTGTTCGTAGTGATGCTTTCTAAGGCCCACTTGACTTCACATTCCAAGATGTCTGGCTCTAGATTAGTGATCACATCATCATGATTATCTGGGTCGTGAAGATCTTTTTTGTACAGTTCTTCTGTGTATTCTTGCCACCTCTTCTTAATATCTTCTGCTTCTGTTAGGTCCATACCATTTCTGTCCTTTATCGAGCCCATCCTTGCATGAAATGTTCCCTTGGTATCTCTAATTTTCTTGAAGAGATCTCTAGTCTTTCCCATTCTGTTGTTTTCCTCTATTTCTTTGCATTGATCACTGAAGAAGGCTTTCTTATCTCTTCTTGCTATTCTTTGGAACTCTGCATTCAGGTGCTTATATCTTTCCTTTTCTCCTTTGCTTTTCGCCTCTCTTCTTTTCACAGCTATTTGTAAGGCCTCCCCAGACAGCCATTTTGCTTTTTTGCATTTCTTTTCCATGGGGATGGTCTTGATCCCTGTCTCCCGTACAATGTCACGAACCTCATTCCATAGTTCTTCAGGCACTCTATCTATCAGATCTAGGCCCTTAAATCTATTCCTCACTTCCACTGTATAATCATAAGGGATTTGATTTAGGTCATACCTGAATGGTCTAGTGGTTTTCCCTACTTTCTTCAATTTGAGTCTGAATTTGGTAATAAGGAGTTCATGATCTGAGCCACAGTCAGCTCCTGGTCTTGTTTTTGTTGACTGTATAGAGCTTCTCCATCTTTGGCTGCATAGAATATAATCAATCTGATTTCGGTGTTGACCATCTGGTGATGTCCACGTGTAGAGTCTTCTCTTGTGTTGTTGGAAGAGGGTGTTTGCTATGACCAGTGCATTTTCTTGGCAAAACTCTATTAGTCTTTGCCCTGCTTCATTCCGCATTCCAAGGCCAAATTTGCCTGTTACTCCAGGTGTTTCTTGACTTCCTACTTTTGCATTCCAGTCCCCTATAATGAAAAGGACATCTTTTTTGGGTGTTAGTTCTAAAAGATCTTGTAGGTCTTCATAAAACCGTTCAACTTCAGCTTCTTCAGCATTACTGGTTGGGGCATAGACTTGGATAACTGTGATATTGAATGGTTTGCCTTGGAGACAAACAGAGATCATTCTTTCATTTTTGAGATTGCATCCAAATACTGCATTTTGGATTCTTTTGTTGACCACGATGGCTACTCCATTTCTCCTAAGGGATTCCTGCCCACAGTAGTAGATATAATGGTCATCTGAGTTAAATTCACCCATTCCAGTCCATTTTAGTTCGCCGATTCCTAGAATGCCGATGTTCACTCTTGTCATCTCTTGTTTGACCACTCCCAATTTGCCTTGATTCATGGACCTGACATTCCAGGTTCCTATGCAATATTGCTCTTTACAGCATCGAACCTTGCTTCTCTCACCAGTCACATCCACATCTGGGTATTGTTTTTGCCTTGGCTCCATCCCTTCATTCTTTCTGGAGTTATTTCTCCACTGATCTCCAGTAGCATATTGGGCACCTAGTCACCTGTGGAGTTCCTCTTTCAGTATCCTATCATTTTGCCTTTTCATACTGTGCAGAAACTAATACAACATTGTAAAGCAATCATACTAAAAAAAAAAAAAATCATTCTTATAGAAATGCACCCTGTAGAACTGGGCCTGGTGGGATAGAAGAGCAATGGGAAAGATTCTCCTGGAAGGGAACATTGTAAAGTAATTAGCTTCCAGTTAAAATAAATAAGTTAAAGTTAAAAAAAAAAAGTCTATCCAGTCAGTCAGTTCAATCACTCAGTCAAGTTCAACTGTTTGTGACCGCATGGACTGCGGCACCACAGGCTTCCCTGTTCATCACCAACTCCTGGAGCTTGCTCAGACTCACGTCCATCGAGTTGGTGATGCCATCCAAGTATCTCATCCTCTGTCATCCCTTTCTCCTCCTGCCTTCAATCTTGCCCAGCATCAGGGTCTTTTCCAATGAGTCAGTTCTTTCCATCATGTGGCCAAAGTATTGAGTTTCATCATCAGCCCTTCGAATGAATATGCAGAACTGATTTCCTTTAGGATTGTCTGGTTTGATATCCTCCAGTCCAAGGGTCTCTCAAGAGTCTTCAACACCACAGTTCAAAAGCATCAATTCTTTGGCCCTCAGCTTTCTTTATAGTCCAAATCTCACATCCATATCTAACTACTGGAGAAAACTATAGCTTTTGACTAGACAGACCTTTGTTGGCAAAGCAATGTCTCTGCTTTTTAATATGCTGTCTACATTGGTCATAACTTTTCTTCCAAGGAGAAAGCATCTTTTAATTTCATGGTTGCAGTCACCGTCTGTGGTGATTTTGGAGCCCAAGAAAATAAAGGCAATTGAATTGATTTAATGATAAAGTTTTGAGTGTCCTCACAGGAAGCATATCCCTAGAAATGACAAAAAGACAAATCCAAGAAATATGAGGACTTGGTGTCTCTTGAAAGATAAATGAGAGGGATGGGCTAAAGATAGCCAAGTTGGTGATGGGTTGGAAAGAAAGCAAATGAAAGAGCTTGGAAGAGAATCCAAGTCAGTGTGTATTTGTTCAATTGTAGATGATGCCAGGATATTTTATTTGAGTTAAGATCTTGAAAGTGGATAGAATATGAAACTGATGCTTCAGTAAGTACCTAGGGCTAGAGAGTTATATATTAATATCATTCATATATAAGATCAAGTAAGTGGCTGATTTTCTTAAGAAGAACATAAGGAGAGAAGACTAAAGACAATAAACTGATAATGGAGAGACCATTGATAATATAAGTCAGGAAAGAGAAAGGGCAGGAAAGTAGTCAATGATAATGATAATGATATAATTAATATAAGTCAATTATTGAGCATATTCTGAGGCTGAACAATAAGAATTTTACATTTACTGAGTATATCATCATCTTTAGACAAAGAGGTAAATTTGTTAGAAGCCAGTAAAACATGGCAGTGTCTCAGTTATCAAGTCTTCAAGAGACATGAAGATCGTGATCAAATGTCATTTTCAAGACAAGATATGAATTAAGCCAACTCCAAGGATGTGCCTAAACCAAGTTCCACAAATTGGAAAGCTTTCTAAGAAAGGGCAAAGAGTTGGAAAGACAGCTTGAACCTCTCTCTGCTGTTGAATTACAGTGAGAGCCAAAAGAGGCCCAAGAACTCGTGGGAAAATGATGCCTTTCTACTGAAATAGATATGGTATTACTATGACTGCTTAAGAGATTACAGATGATGCCCAAGAGAGATTACAGATGATTTATAAATACAATTATGCATGTAATTCTATTCATGAAAGTTTTATGATGGCTTTCACAAAAATCAATTAATTGTATAGATTTTTTCATAAAATAAATAATACTAAGAATAATAATCATCTATCACACAGACTTATAATTACTAAAGAATTATATTAACCCTGATACTTACAGCCAACCTTTAAGATAGATCTCATGACATAATTTTATAGTTGATAATATTGAGATCTGGACTGTTTAAATAATTTTTCCAGTTCATCCAGCTGTAAGTGCCAGAGACAGGCATTTGAACCAGAGTAACGTTGTTCTTTCCCACGGTTCATGCTGCCTTCTGCAGAATTTTATCAACCTTTCTGCTCCTGAACATAGAAATAATAGGTATATAATTTACACCAACAAAGGTATTGCATGTGATTCCCTTTTAACAGTTTTTTCATTAATCTGGTATCTTGGAGAACTGGTCTCAAAATATTTGGCAGCTCTATGGTTTTGATCCCTGAAAAGTTGTCTACATTATAAAACTGGCAAAGACTCTCATGGTTAATACCAGTTTCTTTATGGTGCCCCTGGTTCCATAGACAATAAACAAAGAATGTCACAAATATGAGTTATGCTCCAGAATGATAAGAAGGGATCAGTTTAATATGTGAAGAATAAGAGGTTCACCATTAGAGTAAACTCTGATGACAGATGAATTGTTTTCATGTTTTTATAACATCCACACAATTTCCATCTGAGGTCATTTTTAATTTATACCACACTTTATCTCTCTTGATCCACCTTTTCTCAAGGTATGTCATGCTGAGGTTTTGTTTTTATTATCCCACCCACATGTGGTTGGCCTATACTAACATACACACACCCTGCTTGGGTTATTTCCAATACAAATACCAATGGTATTCACACTATGGGAAAGAGAGTTAGAAGTTTATGTGGAGGTTAATATCCAAGCCCACTCTTATATTGTATGGCAAAATGCTGGAAAAATTACAATGCTGTAGAAGCAGAGTACTCAGAAGCTTAGAGCCAAATGTATATTTTCTATTTTTCCACCTAAGAAATATAATTATTACTGTTTTTAAACATCTGCATAGGAAGCAGAGAGAGGCACGGCATCATTTGAGAAAGGTGAAAAATTCAGAGGCCCTTAGATTCTTCTCCAGTAGTGTGTTCTTCTGCCTGAAAATACCACCCAATCATTTCTATTCTTTTAGTAGGTGGATTGCAGCCATGAAATTAAAAGACGCTTACTCCTTGGAGGAAAAGTTATGACCAACCTACATAGCATATTGAAAAGCAGAGACATCAGACATTACTTTGCCAACAAAGGTCCATCTAGTCAAGGCTATGGTTTTTCCAGTAGTCATGTATGGATGTGAGAGTTGGACTGTGAAGAAGGCTGAGTGTCGAAGAATTGATGCCTTTGAACTGTGGTGTTGGAGAAGACTCCTGAGAGTCCCTTGGACTGCAAGGAGGTCCAATCAGTCCATTCTGAAGGAGATCAGCCCTGGGTGTTCATTGGAAGGAATGATGCTAAAGTTGAAACTCCAGTACTTTGGCCACCTCATGCAAAGAGTTGACTCACTGGAAAAGACTCTGATGCTGGGAGGGATTGGGGACAGGAGAAGAAGGGGACAACAGAGGATGAGATGGCTAGATGGCATCACTGACTCGATGGACGTGAGTCTAAGAGAACTCCAGGAGTTGGTGACGGACAGGGAGGCCTGGCGTGCTGCAATTCATGGGGTCACAAAGAGTCAGACACAGCTGAGTGACTGAACTGAACTGAACTGAGTATGTGGATTTCACCCATGGAGACACACTTGTACACACCAAACACAAATGATGAAAAGAAGTTAACTGTGAGTGAATTCAGACTTAGTAATGCCCCAGGGATGTGTTTACCAAATTTAGTTTAAAAATATATGCAGAACCATTAAACATAAAACTTAACCAAGGAGTAACCAGACAGGCAGAAGGGTGGATTTCACACTTAGAGAACACTTAGGTGAATTCACACTTCAAATTCAAAACCAAGGATAAGCCTGGGAAAGGAACACAAATAAATTAAGGAAGAGCTGAGAGGGTGGGTGATTCATGCATGGGCTGATGGATGGGAAAGACAATTTAAAAAAGGATAAACAGTCTTAAGAACAAAGTGACACATTGATCCACAAGCAACTTTGAAGGCATTTTTCCATGTCTTCCAAACTAGTTGTGTTATCATGTATGTTTTAGGTCAGCAGCATCTCCCCAGCCTCAAGTTACTGTTGCATGACATTTTAAAACATGCACATTAACTCCTGAACTCTTTGTCCTCGACCTCAAGAATTTCACTTTAATTGTATATGGACTTGGGGTCATTCTGGTTGATAATTAGAAAAAGATGGAACCAGGAGACGGGAAGGGGAAAGGAGACAAAATAGTAGAACAAAAGATTTTGCCAAAGCAGCCATGGAGAGAGAAAGGAAGTACAGGGTACTCAGAATCTTTTCGCAGGAAGTGAGCTAAGACATTTATTAAAGGGATTGAGAGCCAGATCGCAGCACTTCCCTGCCACGAGACACCTTACTTAGTCTGGTAAGTTAAGACCCCGGGCCCTTGTTATTAGCCAGGGATGGTTGACAAAACACCTACTTTACTGTAGCAAACTAAATGGGTTAAAATCATTACAGGAAACATTTTTTTGTTTGTTTGTTTCACCTTGCTGTGTTTAATTGGGCTTCCCTCGAAGCTCAGATGGTAAAGAATCTCCCCCTGCAATGCAGGAGACCTCGGTTTGATTCCTAGGTTAGGATGATCCCCTGGAGGAGGGCATGGAACTCACGCCAATATTCTTGCCTAAAGAATCCCCATGGACAGGGGAACCTGGTGGGCTACAGTCCGTGGAGTCACAAAGAGTCGGACACGATTGAGTGGCTAAGCACAGTATGGGTTAATATGGTTACAGGAAACTTTTTTCACCTTGAGTGTTCAAATTACATATGTCTCTTAGTAGAATCAAACTTTGAAGTCATCTTTGCTGCTAAGTCACTTTAGTCGTGTCTGACTCTGTGCGACCCCATAGACGGTAGCCCGTTGGGTTCCACCATCCCTGGGATTCTCCAGGCAAGAACACTGGAGTGGGTTGCCATTTCCTTCTCCAATGCATGAAAGTGAAAAGTGAAAGTGAAGTCACTCAGTCATGTCGAAGGAAGACATTAAATATTTTCATGGAAAGCTAGACCCTGCAGAGAAGGAAGCTTCGGCTTCATTTATGCACATTATGTGCAGCAGACAGAATCTTTAAGCCTCGCATTCCAACCACATGAGGAAGAAAAGAATGGTGAAATGAAGTTAATCCTAGACTATTAATTATTGTCTATGCAAGACTCTTGAGAGTCCCTTGGACAGAAAGATCAAATCAGTCAATCTTCAAGGAAAATAACCCTGAATATATATTGGAAGGACTGATGCTGAAGCTGAAGCTCCAATACTTTGGCCACCTAACGTGAAGAGCTGATTCATTGGAAAAGACTCTGATGCTGGGAAAGATTGAAGGCAAGAGGAGAAGGGGACGACAGAGGATGATATGGTTGGATGACATCACTGACTTAATGAGCATGAGTTTGAGCATACCTCGGGAGACAGTGAAGGACAGGGAAGCCTGGGGTGTTGCAGTTCAAGTCGCAGAGTCAGACATGACTGAGCAACTGAACAACAGTGAAAGATACAGCAAATAAAGGTTCTATGCTTTGCATCTTATATTGTCTGTATAATTTTATTTTCATGAATTATAAACATTTAAAAATAAACCATTTAAAAATATTATTTACTTATTTGGCTGCATCAGATCTTAGTTGTTGCACACAGGGATCTTTGTTTGGTCATGCAGAATCTTTCACTGGGGTGCATGGACTCTCTAGCTGGGTGTATGGGCTCAGTCATTGCAACCCCTGGGCTTGGTTTCTCCTTGGCATGTGGGATATTCTCCAACCAGGGATCGAACTCCTTTCCCCTGCATTGGCAGGCATGTTCTTAACCACTGGGCAATCTTAAAGAGATTAACCAGGAACCTCTCTCCCAGCCACTCTTAGGGCAAACGTTGCAAACTTGAACACCTTCTGCTGTAACCAGAGAAACCAAGTAAAGGATGCCTCTTACTCTTAGTTGGAGTGTGATAGAGAGTGATGGAGATTTTGATAAGCTTCAGAGCTCATGCCCCATTTAAAATTTTTTCAGTTGTCTTAAAACCACATTGTAAACCAAAGAAATATATCTGTGAGCTACAGAGAGATTTCTATCTTCTACTTTCAACCTCATAATGTCTTAAGTTCTATAACGGCAAAGTTTCCTACCATAGGGGCTTCCAAGATTCTTGTGAGGGGGAAAAGGATGCTGAAATGAAAGTGTAAACAAACCAAACCATGAATTTAAGAAAATATGTCTTTTCCTGTACTTGTGCTTTTCAAACTTCAATGTATGATGTTATTTCTTCTTTTAAAGTACTTCATGCTGGTATTTTCATTGTATTTGATAAATGTCAAGAGTTTGAGAGGAAGCTCATGATGATGGTAGACACCTTGGTGTGGTTTAATCAAAATGAATCCTGGGGAATTAGAGTGCTGGACTCATAAATTGAAAACACGACCATATAGACCCATGAATACATAATAAACACTCAAACAGACGTCTACCACCATACACACACAGAAGTAGGAACTCATGCTTACTTAATTACACATGACTCAGATGGTAAAGAATCCACCTGCAATATAGGAGACCTGGGTCAGGCAGATGCCCTGGAGAAGGAAATGGCAACCCAGTCCAGTGCTCTTGCCTAGAGAATTCCATGGCCAGAGGAGCCCTGTGGGCTTCAGTCCATGAGATTGCAAAGAATCAGACACACCTGAGCAACTATCATACGTATATGTATATACAAAAACAAAGACATGCAAACACACAGAAATACACCAACATGTACACATGTGGATACATGGAAGTGTAGAAACACATTTGGGCCTTTGGCAGATCTTCTTAAAGGAATAGAGTCTCATGTGAGAGAATATTTGGGTTCTCCATTAAAGATAAACCAAAATTTGTTCTAATATGAATCAGAGCCTGTCAGGACCTCACTCCACATTTCTTCTTAAGTAGTTTATACCAATTGCCCTGCACCTTAGTTTGACTTTACCTGCAGCTGAAAAATATAAACATATACTCCAATTTTTTAATTGAAGCATAGTTATTTATAATGTATTAGTTTCATTTATATAGAAAAGTGATTCATATACACACACATATGTTTATATAAAAGAATATATATATTATTTTCCAGATTATTTTCCTTCATAGTTATTGCAAAATATTAAGTATAGTTACCTGTGCTATAGTGCTACAGTAGATTCTGGTTGGTTTTTATTTTATATGCAGTAGTGAGTATATGTTAATCCCTTCCTCTCGGGGATATGCGTCCTGCCTCTGTTCTTTTTTTTTTGGCTTTCATTTTGCACTTTTCATCTTTAATCCATCTGGGTTTCTCTTTTAAATAACAAAAATTTCATTTTAAGTAAAAACAAAATTTCACCAGTCCTCTCTTAAAACATATGGGCACACACACACACACACACACACAAACACCTTTTGTAAGAGTTCATTTACAGGAAATACCCAGAATAGGTAAAGAAACAGAAAGAGGCTTAAGAGTTGTCAGGGGCTAGAAGAGAGTAAAGTGAGGAGTGCATGCTTTGAATACAAGATTTTATTTTGCAGGAATGAAGTAGTGTGAAGCTAGATTGTAATGATGTTTGCACGGTGCTGTGAATGTACTTAGTGTTCCTGAATGGCACAATTTAAAATTTTAAAAATTTTTTAAATTTTATTATTTTGCATGTAAAACATAAAGTATAGGATGCCATAAATAATGTGAAAAAAGAAGAAGACAAAGGCTGTGTGTATGTGCATGTGTGTGTGTATGTATGTCAGAGAAAGAGATGGATAGAGAGAGAGATTGAGTTGTGTGGGTAAGATGGTAAAATCTTAAGAAGTGGGGGATCTGGGTAAAGGAGATGAGAGATATTTTTGTTTCTCATTCAAATTTTTTGTTAACATTTCATTTCTCGAAAAGAATATGAGAAAAATAGCAACCTAAGCAAAAGTTCACCCACATGTGTAAAGTCTATTATGCTTATTGTAATGTGGCCTGAATAGATTATTTGAAAGGCTGAAATATTAATGAGGAAGAACCTAACAGCAAACACATATCATTTTGCACCAGATTGCAAGTTTCTCCCAAAATGTGGCCAACTTCACACTGTAAAAAAAAGAAAATTGTGTTGAATATGTATTTGGTTTGTACCAGCTAGGTTAGCTTAGATACTCCTATTATCAAATTACTACAATAATTTGCCATTTTGCCTCTAAATGGAAAAATAACAACTTTGTATAGCCATGTTTTCTAAACTTTAGAATACACCATGGGTGTTTCTGCTGGGCAGATGTTTTCTTGTTTGCATGTAAAATGGATCTGCTAAAACTTTATAATATGCAGCATTTCATGTTTTCCAAATAGACTTGTTTCAGTGATTTGACAAAAACTTGCTAATTTGCCAGAAGTATTTTGCTAAGTGCCAAAAATTTCCATCTCTCTGTGACTGATTCTTCCTGTCCTTCCTTCAGTTTTTGCATGAATGTCAGGGCCCCTGCACTGTTTGCAAGCTTGCTCCCCTTTTTCAGATGGTCCCTCATTAAAGCTTTAGTCCAGAGTTGAATGTGATCCTTTCAATCATTTTTCCATTTCCCAAAGAGACTATTATTCTCATAAAATGCTTACTAGAGAAGGCATTAGGAATTCAGAACAATTTTATTTTTTGCTTATCTTCCAAGGACCATGAGATCAGGACCCAGATGTTCCAACTTAGCCAAGGGCAGAATTATTCCCTGGCAAAGCCAAAGTGAGGTTCTGCATGTATGAGAGAAAAAGAGATGGAGAGATACATGCCTGAGAGATAGACTCAGATATATGTGCCTGGCCATTTTTAATGCATTTATTGAGAAAGTAAGCATGAAGAAATGCTGAGAGGTCCTTTGACTCTGACCACTGTGAATGCAGTTGAAAAACAAATGAGAATTGCTTTGCAAATTAAAATAAATGTAGCTGAATCATTAATAAAATAAGTTATCATATTTCATGCACTAAAGAAGTTTCAAGTCAGAGTAGTAGCAGAGAAAGGTGTTGAGTGACATTCTCCTCTCTGAGTTATTCTGGCCTCTCTTCTTGCAAATTTTTGTGTTCTTAAAGCTTCCTGTTCTTATTTCTAACTTTTTCCTGTCTTTGCACAAGTGAAATACTATTAGAAAACAGCCTCATTTCTTTCTTTCTTTACTTCTCTTGTTTCTCCACACCTCCTAACTATATTTAGCTTAAGTTGAGAAACTATTATAAGAAGAAAAATTAAAATCAGGCTCTAGTAAAACTTTTGAAGAATTAATGTAATTGTTACTAAAATATTCACCATGCTTTCTAATCAAGTTGCTTAATGTCCCCTTCTTTGCTCACTCAGCTCTTGTATATGCTGTTCATCAACCCGTCAGGTTTGGACCCAGTGCCTTGTTAGGAAATTAACCCTGCTTGGTATATTACCTGAGCATATTATAATTCCAATTAAGTTTTTTGCTAGAAAAAAACTCCATTAAATTTCAAAACATAAAGATTAAAAATGGTATGATTTCAGTGGCTTATGGGAAAATAATTTTATTCATGCATATGCAAATGTATACTATTTTAAACACTATCTATAACATACTTGGAGAAGGAAATGGCACCCCACTCCAGTATTCTTGCCTGGAAAATCCTATGGATGGAGGAGCCTGGTAGGCTACAGTTCATGGGGTTGCAAAGAGTAGGACACGACTGAGAGACTTCACTTTACTTTACTTTTACTTTATAACATACTTTAATATACACTTAGATATGAGAAGGTTCTACCTTGAAATGAGACTGAGAATAGGCCAAAGCAGCTTTCTGTTGGTGCAATGGTCAGCTTATATGGAGCCTTGTCAATCATCTCTGGAAGGCCTAATGGTGCATCCTCATTAATGTGGGTACCTTTGTGCCCTATTGTCAATTCATAGTAGAGGAAATGGTTTATTGATTCTAAGTCTTTCTTCAGCAGATCAATCATTACGTGTGAAGATGCCAAAGCCATAAACCATGATGTCCAGGAAGTAAAGTTCAGCTGGCTTTTCCATTTGAAAGAAAAGTTCCTTTGAAGAATGTTAACCCCTATCAAAGCTATCCTGACCATGCTAGGTGGGATAGCCTTGGAGAGATCTCCTTCTCTCTTTCTGTATCTCTATATAGGTACATCTCACAAGATATTATGCAATATAAGTGATATGCTGTATTTAATACCGGTGGTATTATACTTGATAGTTTATATATTTTACCAGTAATATTATTAACCAGTCTTGGGGCTAGTTAAAAGCTATTGTTGTTAAGTCAGTAAGCTGTGTTTGATTCTTGCAACCCCATGGACTGCAGCATACCAAGCTTCCCTGTCCTTCACTATCTCTTGGAGTTTTCTCAAACTCATGTCCACTGAGTAGACTTTGAAATAATTTGCATGTTGGCCTGAAATTAAGCTTAAACCTGTGCTTCTTCCCAAATCATACTATTTCAGAGTTTGCAAAAACAATATCGATTCCATAATCTACTCATCACTAACTGGGGAAAGAATCTCCTTTATGATGTTTCTGACCTCATTGACTCAATGGACATGAGTCTGAATAAACTCTGGGAGCTGGTGATGGACATGGAGGCCTGGCGTGCTGCAGTCTGTGGGGTTGTAAGAATCAGACACAACTTACTACATCTTGACTATACTTGTCCCCGGTGTTTTGGTGAAGAATAGCCTCCTGAGTATCTTTTCCTCATCTAAACGAGGGAACTATTAGCCTCCAGACTGTGTTTGTGAAAAGGGTGATGATGTAGTATATAGAGCATCCAGATTATGAAGACCAGCAGAAGTTGATTAATTAATACAAATTTATTTGTTCCTTCCATTTCTGGGAAGACCCATAACTTTCAAATCAGCAGGTTCCATTTCTGAACTGGTATATAGTTGTGTGTGTGTTAACTGCTCAGTCATGTTTAACTCTTGGCAACCCATAAACTGTAGCCGACCAGGCTCCCCTGTCCATGGAATTCTCCAGGCAAGAATATTGGAGTGGGTTGTCATGCCCTTCTCCAGGGGATCTTCCGGATCCAGGGATCAAAAATGCATTGCAGGCAGATTCTTTACCATCTGAGCCTTAGTCTTTATTTATTTATTTATTTTTACAGTATTTCATACTTTGTTTCTTCTCTGGGCTTCTCAGTGTGATATTGAGCTCTCCAAAAGTAGTCTCTGCCTACTCCTATAGGTCAGTAGAGGTTATCTCAAGATAGAAAAATAACTCAGTTATTTTCCAGGCAATGGTTCAGTCCAAGGCTCAGTTCCTTGAACTACTTTTGAATTGTGATAGCTTCTGCATATTTTTATGTATCCAGAGATACATAAAATGTAGGGCAATGGCACCCCACTCCAGTACTCTTGTCTGGGAAATCCCATGGATGGAGCAGCCTGGTAGGCTGCAGTCCATGGGGTTGCGGGGAGTCAGACACGACTGAGCGACTGCACTTTCACTTTTCATTTTCATGCCCTGGAGAAGGAAATGGCAACCCACTCCAATATTCTTGTCTGGAGAATCCCAGGGACGGGAGCCTGTTGGGCTGCCGTCTGTGGGGTCGCACTGAGTCGGACACGATGTAACTTAGCAGCAGTAGTCCTCCCTTGCTGGACAGGATTAAATGGGTGAATCTTCTTCTTTCCCAAAGCATCCACATTCAGCACTCAGAATTATTTATGCTGCATTACTATTCATGTATACTTTATTAAATATTTTACCTTGTACTGAATTTTCAATCACTTAAAATAATAGTGAGTTTCATGGAAGATCTCACTGGAATTGCATTACACATCTTTCTTTTCAGAGGTACCCAGAGCCAAGTACACATTCTCCATCTAGCAGATGTTGGCCACCCATGTAACTGAAACATCTTCTTGGTCAATATGATGGGCTGTTTTGACTAATTAATGAAATGTATGATTATATACATTTTATCATTCTATAGATTAAAATGGGCTTCCCATGTGACCCAGTGGTAAAGAATCCATCTGCAATGCAGGAGATGTGGGTTCGATTCCTGGGATGGGAAGATTCGCTGGAGAAGGGGACCAACTTCCCTGGAGAAGCAACCCAACTCCAGTATTCTTGCCTAGGAAATCCTATGGACAGAGGAGCCTGTGGGACAAAAGAGTCAAATACAACTTAGCAATTAAAACAATATCAATATAAGATAAAAATGTGTTTTCATCACATATCTGTTTTTAGTCAGTAAGCAAGTATCTTCTCTTTTTTCTGTTTGGTGCGAAAGGAGCCAGATTGACAGCTAATCCACTCAGACGGTAAAGCATCTGCCTGCAATGTGGGAGACCTGGGTTTGATCCCTGAGTCAGGAAGATCCCCTGGAGAAGGAAATGGCAACCCACTCCAGTACTCTTGCCTGGAGAATCCAATGGACAGAGGAACCTGGCAGGCTACAGTCCAGGGGTAGCAGAGTCAGACACAACTGAGTGACTTCACTTTCACTTTACACTAAAGCAAAAACTAATGAAGTTGAAGTGCAACTATATCATTTTATGTAAATTTTCATTCAGTGTTGTTAAATAGCAATTCCACTGATTCTGCTGCTGCTGCTGCTAAGTTGCTTCAGTCGTGTCCGACCCTGTGTGACCCCAGAGATGGCAGCCCACCAGGCTCCGCCATCCCTGAGATTCTCCAGGCAAGAACACTATTCTGCTAATAACAATTCTGCCTGGTTCTGGACAAGGCATCAGTTATGATCTGGTTTTGATTATGACAGGAAGAATAATGTTCAAACTGGAGTATACTCTTAAACAATATATATGCTACATTATTATAAATAAAATCCTAATAATTGCTTTAAAATTAGAACATTAAAACTCTAATAGTGTATTCAAATAATTAAATATAATACAAATGAAAAAAGTTATAAAAGGAAAAGTATATATCTTTTAAAACATAACTAATAAAAATAGCACTGCTGAAAGTACAATTTCTTAAAAAAAGTGGGCTTTTGCTAAGGTATGCTTTACCTACTTTTTACAATTAGCACTCAAGAGTTCAATATTCCTGGGATGGGAAGATTCGCTGGAGAAGGGGACCAACTTCCCTGGAGAAGCAACCCAACTCCAGTATTCTTGCCTAGGAAATCCTATGGACAGAGGAGCCTGTGGGACAAAAGAGTCAAATACAACTTAGCAATTAAAACAATATCAATATAAGATAAAAATGTGTTTTCATCACATATCTGTTTTTAGTCAGTAAGCAAGTATCTTCTCTTTTTTCTGTTTGGTGCGAAAGGAGCCAGATTGACAGCTAATCCACTCAGACGGTAAAGCATCTGCCTGCAATGTGGGAGACCTGGGTTTGATCCCTGAGTCAGGAAGATCCCCTGGAGAAGGAAATGGCAACCCACTCCAGTACTCTTGCCTGGAGAATCCAATGGACAGAGGAACCTGGCAGGCTACAGTCCAGGGGTAGCAGAGTCAGACACAACTGAGTGACTTCACTTTCACTTTACACTAAAGCAAAAACTAATGAAGTTGAAGTGCAACTATATCATTTTATGTAAATTTTCATTCAGTGTTGTTAAATAGCAATTCCACTGATTCTGCTGCTGCTGCTGCTAAGTTGCTTCAGTCGTGTCCGACCCTGTGTGACCCCAGAGATGGCAGCCCACCAGGCTCCGCCATCCCTGAGATTCTCCAGGCAAGAACACTATTCTGCTAATAACAATTCTGCCTGGTTCTGGACAAGGCATCAGTTATGATCTGGTTTTGATTATGACAGGAAGAATAATGTTCAAACTGGAGTATACTCTTAAACAATATATATGCTACATTATTATAAATAAAATCCTAATAATTGCTTTAAAATTAGAACATTAAAACTCTAATAGTGTATTCAAATAATTAAATATAATACAAATGAAAAAAGTTATAAAAGGAAAAGTATATATCTTTTAAAACATAACTAATAAAAATAGCACTGCTGAAAGTACAATTTCTTAAAAAAAGTGGGCTTTTGCTAAGGTATGCTTTACCTACTTTTTACAATTAGCACTCAAGAGTTCAAGTGCAGTACTTTCTAAACTTGGAAATGAAGATTAAGATAGGTAAAGCCATAAAGAAAAATACTTTTACATCTATTGAGTAAAAGCATCCTAAATGAATCATACTCTAGGAAACTGAAAAAAAAAAAAAAAGGGAGAAAAGACATATTTGTCTACCTGATCCCAAAATAGTTAACTCTCTTTTAAAAAAAGTATGAATAACAGAAGCTATTTTCAACAGTTCCCTCTTGTCTCACCCTTTTGCTTCATCAACTTGATTCTTTGATGTTCCTTACCAGGAAATTTAGTGTCATTCCATTCTCTGTTCGAGTTGCATGTGAGAAAGGAAGCATATTTGAAAAATATGTGCTCACCCTATTTTGCTTGCCCTTCTGGACATGGTGTCCTGATTTTCTTCCAGGGCTCAGCATCCTCAGTCCACAGGGCATGGATGCCACTAATTCCACAGAATGTGACCCTGACACTGACATCGGAACTTTACAGCCCCATCATCACTGTGATTGTTCTGAGAGGGACATGGTACTCAACCCACTGCAAGGAGACTCGGTTGGTAGTCTTTAGAGAACTGGTAGAAGAAGAATGGAGAAGGCAATGGCACCCCACTCCAGTACTCTTGCCTAGCGAATCCCATGGATGGAGGAGCCTGGTAGCTGCAGTCCATGGGGTCACTAGGAGTCAGACAGAACTGAGCGACTTCATTTTCGCTTTTCACTTTCATGCATTGGAGAAGGAAATGGCAACCCACTCCAGTGTTCTTGCCTGGAGAATCCCAGAGATGGGGGAGCCTGGTGGGCTGCCGTCTCTGGGGTCGCACAGAGTCGGACATGACTGGAGCGAATAGCAGCAGCAGCAGCAACGGAAAAAAAATATTATCTTTCTACTGAAAAATATTAGAAAGGTAAGGAGTATTTCTGGATCATTGTGCAGGAATCTTCTCACCAGGAATGGAAAGTCTGCAGCAAAATGGAGCAGATAGAAAAAAATTCTCAGTGTATAACCAAGACATAGAATGAAACTGGAGCTTGAAAACCTTAACTCCCGCCCCAGCCCCCATCCTCACCCTCTGGCTCCGACTGCCTGCTCCAGCTGTCCTGAGAAATCCTGACTTTAATTTGTTGTTGATGTTTTCTTAAGATGATTTGAGTTGAATTTTCTATTAGTTGTAATGGAAGGAAGCCTAACATACAAATTAATTAACCTTGGAAAACTTCAAACCACTTGTCCCAGTAACATGGCAGTATTGTTCTAGCTCTAATTTGTGACAAAAGGCCTGATGTCTTTAGATATGATACCAGTTCTTTCATAGTGATAGTTCATTACACTACATATTTTGCTCTTTTGTAGAACCCCATCCATAAACAGAAATTTCTCCTAATTATTAATGTTTATTTTTCTTTAAGTCTGGAGCATTGCACAAATTCTAGAACTAGAACTAAATCATTGGAAACATCATCCTGCTAGGCATTTAACTTTATCCTTGGAATATTTCTTATAGGAAAAGTGTTCATATTCAGCCTATAATTTTTTAACTGATTGAAAAAAGCTGATGATGTTTACTGTAACTGCTTAATACCTTCATATATATTAAAAATTCATTGGAAAACTATTTTATGCCACAACTTCTTAAAACTGACGAAGACTGGATTACCTCCTTCTGTGTTATATCCCTTTAAAGATGCAGTCTTACTTGGAAATCAGGTCCACTTTATCTGTTTCTAAATCATGATGTAAGTTGCTAGATTTCAAAATCAAATTATAAAAAGATATTGTGTCACACATCTTGTCTACAACATTTTTAAATAAAATAATAATGAATGGTACAAGTCATCCCACCATTGATAATATTTTTCTATTTCTTCTAGCATGCCATTAAATTAAAATTTAATGATTGTACTACTCATATTGTTTTGTAACCTGCCTTTTTACACGTAATATATTTTGAAGATACTTTTAGGTCAGTACAAATAATTTCCTATTATCATTCAAACACTTTCATTGTAATTCCTTAAAGAATGTATTTTTTTCAATTAACCAGTTTGCCATTATTTAGCATATCTGGTAACAATGATAAATCTAATATTGATTGCAAGCTACTGTTAATATTTGTAGCAAACACTGCTGGTGCTCCACACTGGATGTCTCTGATTCCTCTCCTGGGAATATATGTCCATGAATTCTCCTGTATGTTTTGGATCTAGTGTCTTATGATCATACACTTCTTCAAGGGATATTTTTTAGGCTCCTGGAACCCATAACTCACTGGCAGAGTGATTTGAAGTACCTGAGTGTCCGTATTGGGTTGGCCAAAAAGTTCATTTGAAGTTTTCCACGTCTTATGGAAAAACCCAAATGAAATTTTTGGCCAACTCAGTACAATCAGGGACTGGTACAGAAATGGACAAAGTCCACATTCATGACTTGGGATAGACGTGAGGTACAATGTGTGCCCTAGAACTCCTCTATAGATCAAGCTTAGACTGAGACTGGAACTTTTCTGAAAACCTACACTTGCTTAGGATTCTTCTTCTTCTGTGTACCATTTCTTCTGCCCCTTTCAAATACCCATTAAGAGCAAGTTCTGAATAAATTCCTTAAGACTGAACCTTCGTCTTTACAACTACTTCTAATGAAGCTGACCCAAGATATCAATATAGATTTTTCAGTGGCATTTTGCCTTTATGGAAGGAATATGATGGTTTGAAAAGGATTAGAGAAAAAAATTAAAATATGTTGAAACTAATTGTAGCAAATGTATTTTTAAAAATCTAGTATTTTATCTAGAAAACATATGTTTTGCTTCTCAAAGGAAAGTAAATAAAGTATGTGAATTCTAGAGTGAATAAAATATGAATGTTTTAATCAAAATATTAAGTTATCATATATTTCAGTAAGGTAATTATGTACTACACATATTGTTTAGTATACTAAACAATATCACTGTATTGTATTATACAGTGATATGGTTACTAATTGGAGAAGGCAATGGCACCCCACTCCAGTACTCTTGCCTAGAAAATCCCTTGGACAGAGCAGCCTGGTAGGCTGCAGTCCATGGGGTTGCTAAGAGGTGGACACGACAGAGCGACTCCACTTTCACTCTTCACTCTCATGCATTGGAGAAGGAAATGGCAACCCACTCCAGTGTTCTTGCCTGGAGAATCCCAGGGATGGGCGAGCCTGAAGGGCTGCTGTCTATGGGGTCACACAGAGTCGGACACGGCTGAAACGACTTAGCAGCAGCAGCATGGTTACTAATAACCTCTCCCTGGCTTTTTGGTAGTGAGAATATTCCATAGCTAGACAGAATCTGAAGAACTGAGTGAATTCTCATGCATTCATTCATGTATTCATCCATCCATCCATCCTTTTTTTTAAATTTTAATAGATTGTGTAATATATGAGTGCTGAGCATACAGGACAGAAATGGTATGGACCTAAGAGAAGCAGAAGATATTAAGAAGAAGTGGCAAGAATACACAGAAGAACTGTACAAAAAAGATCTTCATGACCCAGATAATCACAATGATGTGCTCACTCACCTAGATCCAGACATCCAATTCCAGTTGAGCTCTCTAAAATCCTGAAAGACGATGCTGTGAAAGTGCTGCACTCAATATGTCAGCAAATTTGGAAAACTCAGCAGTGGCCACAGGACTGGAAAAGGTAAGTTCTCATTCCAATACCAAAGAAAGGCAATACCAAAGAATGCTCAAACTACCATGCAATTGCACTCACCTCACATTCTAGTAAAGTAATGCTCAAAATTCTCAAAGCCAAGCTTCAGCAATGTGTGAACCATGAACTTCCAGATATTCAAGCTGGTTTTAGAAAAGACAGAGGAACCAGAGATCAAAATGCCAACATCTGCTGGATCATGGAAAAAGCAAGAGAGTTCCAGAAAAACATCTATTTCTGCTTGATTGACTATATCAAAGCCTTTGACTGCATGGATGACAATAAGCTGTGGAAAATTCTGAAAGAGATGGGAATACCAGACCACCTGACCTGCCTCTTGAGAAGCCTGTGTGCAGGTCAGGAAGCAACAGTTAGAATTGGACATGGAAAAACAAACTGATTCCAAATAGGAAAAGGAGTACATCAAGGCTGTATATTGTCACCCTGCTTATTTAACTTCTATGCAGAGTACATCATGACAAACACTGGGCTGGAGGAAGCACAAGCTGGAATCAAGACTGCTGGGAGAAATATCAATAACCTCAGATATGCAGATGACACCACCCTTATGGCAGAAAGTGAAGAAGAACTAAAGAGCCTCTTAATGAAAGAGAAAGAGGAGAGTGAAAAAAAGTTGGCTTAAAGCTCAACATTCAGAAAAATACGATAATAGCATCTGGTCCCATCACTTCATGGCAAATAGATGGGAAAACAGTGGAAACAGTGTCAGACTTTATTTTTTTGGGCTCCAAAATCACTGCAAATGGTGACTGCAGCCATTAAATCAAAAGACGCTTACTCCTTGGAAGGAAAATTATGACCAACCTAGATAACATATGCAAAAGCAGAGGTGTTACTTTGCCAACAAAGGTCTGTCTAGTCAAGGTTATGGTTTTTCCAGAGGTCATGTATAGATGTGAGAGTTGGACTATAAAGAAAGCTGAGCGCCGAAGAATTGATGCTTTCGAACTGTGCTGTTGGAGACTCTTGAGAGTCCCTTGGACTGCAAGGAGATCCAACTAGTCCATCCTAAAGGAGATCAGTCCTGTGTGTTCATTGGAAGGACTGATGTTGGAGCTGAAACTCAAGTACTTTAGCCACCTGATGCGAAGAGCTGACTCATTTGAAAAGACCCTGATGTTGGGAAAGATTGAGGGCAGGAAGAGAAGGGGATGAAAGTGGATGAGATGGTTGGATCACATCACCGACTCAATAGACACGGGTTTGGGTGAACTCTGGTAGTTGGTGATGTACAGGAAGGCCTGGCGTGCTGCAGTTTATGGGGTCGCAAAGAGACAGACATGACTGAGCGATTGAACTGAACATAAAATTATCATCAAAAACTGGAAACTGACTTCATAGTTTTCAGTCTTTAGAGGTTGTTGATCATATATTAATAATTAGATGACTATAACCCACTGGGAAAGTATAATCATTAGAAATTATAAGTAGTTACTGTAGTGTGCTTAGTTGCTTTGTCATATCCAACTCTTATGACCCCGTGGACTGTAGCCCACCAAGTTCCTCTTTCCATGGAGATTCTCCAGACAAGAATACTGGAGAGGGTTGCCATGCCCTCCTCCAGGGGATCTTCCCAACCCAAGGATCAAATGCAGGTGTCCCGCATTGCAAGCAGATTCTTTACTGTGTGAACCACCAGGGAAGTCCCCCTCCCCCAAAAAAGTTACTCTCATTTGTTTATGAAGATATACATAAATATGAATGAAGCAAGCAAGGAGAATATGAAAGACTTCAGTATCATTATTTTTAATAGTATCAAGAAGAGAGGCCAAAATATTAATATTTAATAAATATTTTTTTCTAAATAATAAATATTCAGGGCATTATTGGATTGACTTTGTTCTTTGAATGACTTTTGTCTTAATGTCCTAAGATACCTTCTATAAAAGACAACTAATTTTTTTGGAATGGGAATTTGTTAGTGCTCAATTAGTTGTCAAGAAGCTTTCAAGTCAAATACATATGAGCACATTCTGCGGGGACAGTTAGCATGAGCAGGGACACGGATTTTGCATTTGTTAGCTGGATGGTGGGTAGTTTGATATAACAGGGATCAGGTGGTTAAAACTAAGCTATAATTATGAAAACATAACAATATCTTGCACAAAAGAGACGCAAAATCTGATGACTACTACAAAAATCTAACATAATGTTCTTATTACTGTTTGTGGCAGATTCTCCAAGATAATGACAGTTACATGATGAGAACATACATTGCAAAGCATGGAATAAAGTGTTTAACTCTGAGATGGCTCATATTTACATCTATCTGTGGTCTTAAGATATTATTGTGTATGGTTGTTTTCTTAAATCTGGAATGTCATGATTATATTTGAAAATGCAGATAGCTTATTTCATGTATTTTGCAATTTTATCGTTGCTAACAATTACCAAAATTACTTTTCATTTGGAATTTGGGAAAGGAACTTGTCACCCCTTCCCTATCCTCCAATCTATGTTGATGTTAAATTTGTAGGGTTCCTACAGCTCCAGGATTACTGGATAAACTGTGGTCATATTTGGAATTATCTTTGCTGTAGGAGGAATTTTTCATCAGACTTATCCTTAAATTAACAGTGTATCTTATTTTAAAATATGTTAAATTTTACTCAATCTCTATATGCCATATTTTATGTTTAATTATCTGCTAATACGATAAATACTGAAAGATAGTTATGATTCTGTTTGGCATATTTTCCATTGAAGTCAATATTATTATTTACAATAACTTACAAAGAAAAAGTACTTTAAGAATTATGGCCTTACTTTAATAGCACAGTGTATGCATCTATTTATTTTTAAATAATAGATTTCAGAAAGGGGCAGGCATCCCATCTCTTATTTTACCAAAAGGGAAATGGATATCCAAATTGGTTAAGTGGTTTGCCCTAATTCAGCAAAAATGTTGCAGTTCAGTACTCTTTAATCTTTGCTAGACTGACCCAACCCTCAAAAAATATTTATCAAACTTTGATCCAAAACGTCTTTGGCAAGCCTTCTAAGAACAAGCTTTGGAAAATAGTAAAAGTTTGCTGGAATAATGAGGTACTTGGCTTTTACTTTTTCCAGAAATATTAGTATGCAAAGGAAATGAGTTCTAATATTAGAATTGTAATTTTTACTTGAGTTTTAACTTGATTATGTGTTTCTTGAATTTTAATCTATGGTAGCTGTGATGACTCAAACATATAAACACAAGCATTCATGTGTTTATATGTTTGAGTCAGAGTTCTTTAAAGACAGTACAACATGGAAAACTTAAGAAGGGCAGTAACATGTATATGCTGTGAAAGACAAAAAACAAACACATACACACAAAATGAAAAGCAATAAAATCAAAGTCAAGCAACCAAAAGGAAAGGCAGTTAATGAAGGACTTGGAAACATTTTACCAGAGAACAATTCTTTTTCAGTTTAATATTTTGGAATGTACCATAAATAGTAACTTAAAAGTCCAAAAAAAGATATATTTAAAGTACTATATGCTAAACTTTCAAATCTTAAGAAGAAGCAATTGACAAACTCTGGGTCAGGTGCAATCAGGGGGTGAAAAGAGTGTTAACTTCCATCTTCAATGAGGTAAATAATTTCCTGGAGCAATGAAGTAGTGAGAATCTATTTCAGAGTAACTGGAATTGTTTTTGCAATCGCCACAAAAATTTTTCTCTGTCTCAGGGTAAGAATATTTTGACATAATAATGAAATTCTGATCATGTCATAATATATATTTCTTATGTAGAAATAGGATAACTAACTTTTTTTTTAAAGAACTTGGGGCAGTTTTTAAACAATATCTGCATAATGACAGGAAAAACTATGTCATTGAAGATGTAGCATACTTATGGAGAAAATATGAATACAGGGCAAGCTCAGATCAGAGCTTGCACATCATGAGGACCTGTGCTGTGAATCACATGTTTCAGTAAATAGTCTAGCATATTTGTTTTCCACCTTAAGTTTAGTAATAGAATGTAATTTTGATGGAAGGTTATAATAAGTACTATGGATTTTAATTTGAGAAGTATGAGGCCATCTCTTTCGTGTATAACTAACCTGAGACCGTAAGAATCCTTTTAAAAGGAAATATCTCTTATGGGGGAAGGGATAGTTGGGGAGTTTGGGGTGAGCATGTACACATTGCTATATTTTTTAAAACGGATAATCAACAAGGACCTGCATAGCTCAGGGAACTCTGTTCAATGTTATGTGGCAGCCTGAATAGAAGGGAGTTTGGGAGAGAATGGCTATATGCATATATATGGCTGAATACCTTTGCTGTTCACATGAAAATATCACAACATTGCTTGTTATCTGGTTATACTCCAATAAAAATATTAACTTATAAAAAGCTATTAAAAAATAAAAACCAAAAAGAAGTATCCTTTACCTTTGAGAAAAGAGAGATGACTCTCAGCTTCCACTTTGTGAAGTCCTGATACTCTTTCTCTCTCTCACCTGGTGGAAGAGTTGGAAAAAAAGACCTTAAAGGAAGGTTATGAATTTGTAACAACTTTATCAAATAAAAGTGTCTAACTTGAAAAATCAATAGGGCAATTTTTTTAATCAACACTTTCTGTCTTGACTAAAAATTCATTTTTAAGCTTTAGGGTCAGTGGTATATTAATTAGATACTTCACAGTATGTTCACTGCTTGTAGTCATTCATGTTTTCATTGATTGATTGGATAGTCATCTCTTCCTCAGAACAGCAATACACTGTGGATGGATGTGGGTTCCCTTGGTGCTCAGTTCAGTTCAGTCGCTCGGTCATGTCCGACTCTTTGTGACCCCATGGACTGCAGCATGCCAGGCCTCCCTGTCCATCACCAACTCCTGGAGTTTACCCTAACTCATGTCCATTGAGTTGGTGATGCCATCCAAACATTTCATGTTTGTCATCCCCTTCTCTTCCCTTGATGTAAACTGAAAACAACATTCTTAGATACTTGCTGTGAAGCAAAACCCCTTTGGCTAATGACTATTATTCAAATAGGACATATACTATAAAACAGCATAAAGTGTCAACTAAAGAAACTCAGAGCAGTCAAAAGCATTGAGGTTGCTAAGTAAACGTACAAACATTTTTATGTACTCCCATATAAACATTTATATACATAAAATAAATTTCTTTTCTATCCCTGGGTTGGGAAGATCCCCTGGGAAAGGAAATGGCAACCCACTCCAGTTTCCTTGCCTGGAAAATCTCATGGACAGAGGAGCCTGGTGGGCTGCAGTCCACGGGGTCACAAAGAGTCGGGCACGACTGAGTGACTAACACTAACTAACACTAATCTCCTATCTTTACTTGAAGGCCAAAAGCTTTTTATTTTTCCTTAAATTTTAAATAATGTGTGGCGTGCTCATTTGAGAATCATTTGGTAAATTCTTGCAAACAGATTACCCAAGACAACAAACACTATGTTCCCTAGTGGCTTATGTCATAACCAATGGAATTGTACTCAGGAAAAGAAAGAAAAGATAAAAACATGTGTTTGGACCTGTGGTTGAGTCTCTGCTTTGTGGCGAAAACCCACCATTGGGTTTGGTTTTCCACCATTAATGGGTCTATCCTTTTGTTTGCTGAGGAAATTATAGAAAATCAGAATAAAAATTTCACGTCAGCAGATCCTGCACTCCTCCTGAAGGATGAGGGGTTTTGCATTGGAACAGAATGAGGAGGGAGATGAATCTGCTCTGCCATCCAGTTTTGGGGGAAGTGTTGAAGCACTCCCTTTCCAGTGACATGTGATCTCTTTCTCAGCAGTAGCTTGCTGATAACTTTGATGCCAATTGACAGGGTTGGCTTTCAGCTTGTCTGGAAATACCAAAAGAGTGTTCTCCAAATGTTTATGGCACAATGAATCAGCTTTTCCTCAAAATGCATCCTGGCTTACCCATGCTACAAGCTGAGTGCTCATGGGTGTTTCTCCACATAGTGTCCCAGTCTCAAAAGCAGTGCATTAGGTTTGCATTTTTTGGACTATCTCAGACGTATTAAGAGTTAGAAGGGCCTGATTATATCCTCTGAACCTTTCTTTAATAGAAGGATAAAGTGCTAATGCTTTGTGTACCTTTTTGAGGTAGTTTTAACTTTGAAATGACTTAGCTTCTTACACTTACTTATCTTAAACTTAGGTGTACGGTGCCCTATTATAATTTTTATTACTTAATTTTCTCATGTCATTTCCCATAAATTAGTCCTTTCAAGCATTTATGGATAATTTGTATATTCTCATTTCATGTTTGTAGAGCCAAATAACTCATATATACTGCTTTATTCCTTCTAAAATGTTGCATAGTCTTAACTGTTCTGAGTGGTGCATTTTGAACGTCTTGAGCCTCATTTGGCAGAATGTTGGCAAGAGAGCTGCTCTAGATTGTCAGTAGCAAAGTGTTTGTCATGCCATTACCCTTGCCAACAGCAGGACTGCTCCAGGCTACATAACAGCCACAGCACTCTCTTCCTTGCTTTCCACCAGCCTGCAAATTCCAGCTGAGGCTAGCTGATGAGTACCAAGCTGTAGGGACAGCTTGGCACAAGTTTTGAATCTGATTCAGGTTTCCTGTAATGTTAGGACAGTGAATTCTCAGATGGAACCCAACAACACCCCTGACTGTGCTCACTCTCTGGTCAGAACATTTCAACTTACCTCAGTCATCTTAAAATCAATGATGGTGGCTGGAAAAATTCTTTATGGGAGCCACTATGTAAAAGAAGCTTAAAGGTATTTTATTTCCCATTGCGTGGTCCCAGAGCTCTGATTTCCCTGATAAAATGCTCCTTGTGTGTGTTATGTTCCCAGATTTACCTAGATTAGAGGAAGATATCTACTCAGAGGCTGCTGCTCCTGCTGCTAATTTACTTCAGTCATGTCTGACTCTGTGCAACCCCATAGACGGCAGCCCACCAGGAAAGGCTACTGGAGTGGGTTGCTATTTCCTTATCCAGTGTATGCACACATGCTAAGTTGCTTCAGTCGTGTCTGACTCTGTGCAACCCCATGGACAGCAGCCCACCAGGCTCCTCTGTCCATGGGATTCTCTAGGCAACAGTACTGGAGTGGGTTGCCATTTCCTTCCCCACTAATCAGAGGAGGAAGGGCCAAATGCACTAAGATAATTTCATATCATGATGCTACTGTTGATGCTTTCAGAGAGGATGATGCTAAAGTTATTAGGTTGGTGCAAACATAATTTGGCCACCTGATGAGAAGAACTGACTCATTAGAAAAGACTCTGATGCTGGGAAAGATTGAAGGCAGGAGGAGAAGAAGATGATGGAGAATGAGAAAGTTGGATGGCATCCCCGGCTCGATGGACATGAGTTTGAGCAAGCTCTGGGAGTCGGTGATGAACAGGGAAGCCTGGCATGCTGTAATTCATGGGGTTGCAAAGAGTGGGACATGACTGAGTGACTGAACTGAACTGCAAACATGATTGTGGTTTTAGACCATGAATTTTAAATCATTATAATTAGGCTCAAACACATCGTTATTAGTCAAAATATAAATAATTACAATCAACAAGTTTTTGCCAATAAGAAATGTTTGTTTATTCCTGTAGCGTGAAAATCTGTGCTTCAGAACTTGACAGACTCTTGGAAAGCATTTTGTGCCTCCTGCTGGTTGTGGAAGTGTTTTCTCTGCAAAAAGTTGTCAAGATGTTTGAAGAAGTGGTAGTTGGTTGGCTAGAGGTCAGGTGAATATGGCACATGAGGCAAAACTTCACAGCTCAATTCATTCAACTTTTGAGGCCCTGGTTGTGCAATGTGCACTTGGGTATTGTTGTGGAGAAGAACTGGACCCTTTCTGTTGACCAATGTCAGCTGTGGTGTTGCAGTGTTTGGTGCATCGCACCGATTTGCTGTGCATACTTCTCAGATGTAATGTTTTCACTGGGATTCAGAAAGCTGTAGTGGATCACACTGGGAGTAGGCCACCAAACAGTGACAATGACCTTTCTGTGGTGTAAGATTGGCTTTGGGAAGTACTTTGGAGTGTCTTCTTGGTTCAACCACTGAGCTGATCATCACAGGCCGTTGTATAAAATCCACTTTTCAATGCAGGTCATGATCCAATGGAGAAATAATTAACTGTTGTTGCATAGACTAAGAGAAGATGACACTTCAAAATGATGATTTTTTAAAATTTGTGGTCAGTTCATTAGTCACCCACTTATTGAGCTTTTTCACCTTTCCAATTTGCTTCAAGGGCATACCTGATAGCTCAGGTTATAAAGAATCTGCCTGTAATGCAGGAGGCCCCGGTTCAATTCCTGTGTCAGGAGGAGCTGTTGAAGAAGTGATAGGTTACCCACTCCAGTATTCTTAGGCTTTCCTTGTGGCTCAGCTGGTAAAGAAACCACCTGTAATGCTGGAGACCTGGGTTTGATCCACTGGTTGGGAAGATCCCCTGGAGAAGGGAAAGGTTACCCACTCTAGTATTCTGGCCTGGAGAATTCCATGGACTGTATAGTCCATGGGGTCACAAAGAGTTGGGCACGACAGAATGACTTTCACTCACTCACTCGATTTGCTTCAAATGCTGAATGACTGTAGAAGGTCAGCATTGAGTTCTTGGGCAAATTCTCATGTAGTTGTGAGAAGATCAGCATCAATGATTGCTCTCAATTGGTCCTGGTCAACTTCTGATGACTGGCCACTACACTTTTCATCATTAGTGAAAAAGCATAGAGCAAGAAATACATATTAAAATGATGTATAGGGGCAGTCCTAAGATGGTGGAGGAATAGGATGGGGAGACCACTTTCTCCCCCACAGATTCATCAAAAGAACACTTCAACGCTGAGTAAATTCTACAAAACAACTTCTGAATGCTGGCAGAGGACATTAGGCACCCAGAAAAGCAGATCATTGTCTTCAAAAACAGTGAACCTCTCTGGGTGTCCCTCAATGTGGAGAAACTTTTCATCTTTAACCTAGATGTTTTATCATCAGTGCTGTATAGATGTAGAAGTCTTGAGGCTACTGTAAAAGTAAAACTGAAAACCAGAAGCAGGAGGCTTAAGTCTAAATCCTGAGAACATCAGAGAACTCCTGAATCCAGGGAACATTAATCGATAGGAGCGCATCAAACGCCTCCATACCTACACTGAAACCAAGCCCCACCCAAGGGCCAACAAATTCTAGAGCAAGAATGAAGTAAGAATGAAGTACAGAGTGAAGTAAGCCAGAAAGAAAAACACCAATACAGTATACTAACACATATATACGGAATTTAGAAAGATGGTAATGATAACCCTCTATGCGAGACAGCAAAAGAGACACAGATGTTTAGAACAGACTTTTGGACCCTGTGGGAGAGGGAGAGGGTGGGATGATTTGGGAGAATGGCATTGAAACATGTATACTATCATGTCAGAAACGAATCACCAGTTTATGTTCAATACAAGATACAGGGTGCTTGGGGCTGGTGCACAGGGATGATCCAGAGAGATGATATGGTGTGGAAGGTGGGAGGGGGGTTCAGGATTGGGAACTCATGTACACCCGTGGCTGATTCATGTCAATGTATGGCAAATCCAATACAGTATTGTAAAGCAAAATAAAGTAAAAATAAAAAATAAAAGGACCTTGAAAAAAAGTAATAAATAAAATGATGTATAACACAACCACATTTATTAAGAATGTATATTTGTGGTTTTTGCATTGTTGAAATTTGCTTTAATAGGCAAATTTCAACAATGCAAAAACCACAAATATTTTCACACCAAACTAATATTTATTTGTATAACTTTTTTTTTTTGCTTCCCTTTCTTTTAAGAGAGGAGAAATGGTATGAATTTCTTAATTGACCAATTATGCACCCTTTTAGCCAAAGGATTGTTATAGTGTGGGTTTTTGTGAGTGAAGGGAAAGCAGAAAGAACACACAATGTTAAGAAGTATATTTTAAATATTTCTTTTTAAGTTTTAGGTGTGGGTGTGTCTGATTTGATAGACAAAATTCAAATACCTGCTACAATTCTGCATCATTATTCCTTAGGTTGAGAGGCTAACAGGTCAAAAGCATGGTATCAGGATTTCTAGGTTCTTTATTTGAAGCAGTTGGAAAGAATTCATTTCCAAGCCCATTTAGACTGTTGACTGAATGTAGGTCTGAAGTTCCCATTTCCTTCTTTGTCATCTGAGGACTGGCCATTCTTTTAGAATCCTCCTTCTGGTCCTCAAAAATGGCCACCTACATCTCAGAGCCAGCAAAGGCATGTTTGAGTTGGGTCATTTTCACATTTGAAAATTCTCTTTCTCTGCTGTCTCCCTCTTTCACTGCATGTCTACAACATCAGCCAGAGATAATTCTCTGCTTTTAGGACCCATTTGATCAGATTGGACCTATTAAGATAATCAGGAAAATTTCCCTAATTTTAACATCTGTAGTCTTAAATTATACCTGCAAACCCCCTTTTTGCCACATACCATAACCTACAGCTTCCCAGGTGGCACTAGTGGTAAAGAACCGATTGCCAATACAAGTAAAGTAAGAGAAATAAATTTGATACCTGGGTCAGGAAGTTTCCCCAGAGTAGGAAACAGCAACCCACTCCAGTTTTCTAGCCTGGAAAATTCCATGTACAGAGGATCCTGGAGGCCTACAGTCTATGGGGCTGCAGAGAATCGGACACAACTGAGTGCATGTATACACATACATGCACCATAAGCTATTCACAGGATCTATGGGTTATAGGCAGTTTTGTTGGGGCAGAGGTGAGTGGGAGGGAGGTGTGCAATTATTCAATATAACACACTCTCTTTTAAAAGCAAACATATTGGGATTTCCAAATGAACGTTTTGGCCAATCCAATGTATACATATATGTATGTATGTGTTGCTCAGTTGTGTCAGACTGTTTGCAACCCCATAGACTGTAGTCCACCAGGCTAATCTCTCCATGAAATTTTCCAGGCAAGATTACTGGAGAGGGTTGCCATTTCCTACTCCAGAAGATCTTCCAGACCCAGAGATCAAACCTGAATCTCTTACTTCTTCTGCATTTGTGGGCAGATTTTTTAAACAATGAACCATCTGGGAAGCCCATATATACACATGCATACATATATATGCATATCTACATATATTTATCATAATCTTTATTCTTTCTTTTTCTATCTATCTAATATCGGGATGTTAGGAACTGAAAAAAATATGATATTGGTGAAAAAAAAAAAAACTGACTTCAAAATTCCTTCCTCTCCCAGATGTTTACTAATGTGATACCTCTGGGAATTTGATCATGGGATTTTCTTTCTTTTTCAAAGTTGCAATTTTTGCTTGTTGATACAGTTCTCTAGACAGGTAATTAGGAAATGAATGAGATGGTCATGAGCATGAATTAGTGCTATCCCTGGCGTATGAGAGGGGACAGTGTATTTTGAATCCAGTTGTGTTTTATGGGAAACATCACACATCCTGCCTCTTATCAAAACCTGCTTCAGGGCAGTTACCCCAGCCCAGACCAAGCCAGGGCCTGTCATTGTGGGAATGTGTGGAGGGGGTGGGGAGGAGATAAGAACCCAGGGGCAGGATCAGCAGGGGAAGGAAGTTGAACACTGTCCTCTCTAAGCTCAGCATGTGGGAAACAGCTGGATGTGTTAATTTAACCTTGTCATTCTTGGCACTGAAAAAGCACATCCAGTTTACATAAAAATAATTCCCAAATGGAACTTTCACAGAGTTATGGTTAAAAACACTAAGAAAGTGCTTTGTATTGAAAGCATTGTGTTGATTTTTACCTGAATTACTAGCTTTGCTAAAAGTCATTCCATTTTCAAGTATGCATTAAAAGGTCATTGGAAGCATTAGGTATTTCCTAGGGAAAAGCAAAAATAAAGAGCAAACAGAATACAATAGCCAAAAAAAGAAAAAAAAGAAGGGGAAGGAATTGCATTAAACCAAGAAGGGAATCTCATTTTCTTCTAATATTGCTTATTGGTGAAAGAGAAAACCTCATTCTTAAGAATCAATAGAAAATGTGAACATTTTCTGAAAACCAGTTGCTCATCTTCTTGTTGGACTGTGACTCACAAAGTTTACCCAATTGAAAATATCCTACCCTCTGGTTAGAATGTGGTATTTACATCGTTATAAATGAACCAAGACTGACCTGTCTATAGTTCTGGTGAAGTATCTTGTGGGCTGTGGCTGGACATGGTTTTTGAGTTTGTCTCATCTATTCTCCTGCAGCATCAGTCAGAGATGAATATTGATGTAATTAGGAAAATTTATCTTGTTTTTAAAATCTTGGCAACAATAAATAAGGAGCTCCAACGCTTAGTAGCATAGTATTAAAAAAAATTCTAAAATTGTTAGTTTTCCCCATTTTGCTGAGAAAGATTTGAGTTTTCTTCAACAAAATTTCTTAACTTATATTAAATAGGATTACCTTGAAATCCTGAGGCTCTTCCTACGTGGCACAGTGGTAAGGAATCTGCTTGCCAATGCAGGAGGCACAAGACACATGGGTTTGATCCCTGGGTCAGTAATTTCCACTGGAGTAGTAAAAAGCAACCTACTCCAGTGTTCTTGCCTGGAAAACTCCATGGACAGAGGAGCCTGGTGGGCTACAGTTCATGGGGTCGTAAAGAGTCAGACATGATTGAGGACACACACATGCCTAACAGCAAATTCCTGATAATGAAAGTACTGTGTTTTGATTATAGGAAAATTAAAATGAAAATAATACAAAAGAAAGTAAATATGTTGCCCTTATTTCACAAGTAACTGGAAAACAGTGTGTGTGTGTTTAGCATGATCATGTGATATTATAGTACATTTAGGCTACCTTTGTTTTTTGGTAAAATGTTGGCAAAGATATGTAATCTAATGAAATTCAGTTCATTTCAGTTCAGTTCAGTCGCTCAGTCATGTCCGACTCTTTGCGACCGCATGAATCGCAGCTCGCCAGGCTTCCCTGTTCATCACCATCTCTCGGAGTTCACCCAGACTCACGTCCATCGAGTCCGTGATGCCATCCAGCCATCTCATCCTCGGTCGTCCCCTTCTCCTCCTGCCCCCAATCCCTCCCAGCATCAGAGTCTTTTCCAATGAGTCAACTCTTCACATGAGGTGGCCAAAGTACTGGAGTTTCAGCTTTAGCATCATTCCCTTCAAAGAAATCCCAGGGCCATTCTCCTTCAGAACGGACTAGTTGGATCTCCTTGCTGTCCAAGGGACTCTCAAGAGTCTTCTCCAACACCACAGTTCAAAAGCATCAATTCTTCAGCGCTCAGCCTTCTTCACAGTCCAACTCTCACATCCATACATGACCACAGGAAAAACCATAGCCTTGACTAGATATATATACTTATCACCAGTTCTGTCTAAACCTATAAAAATGTTAAATTTTTTATTCCATAACATTCTATTGTGGAATGTTTAAGTTCAATGATAATATTCCATTTTGTTAGTTTTTTATAAGTGTTTTGGAGGCTAATTTGATTTTAACAACTGTCTTAGCCACATTACACAGTTTTTGAAAATATAGTATATTCAATTCTAAATAATGTCTCTATAACAATATGTGTAGTATTAATTTTATCTTTATCCCATGAGTTACTTGGAATAGTGTGTGGTGGCACAGTGGTAAATAATCCATCTGCCAATACAGGAGACACAGGACACTCAGGTTCAATCTCTGGGTCAGGAACTTCCTCCAGAGGAGGAAATGGCAACCCTTTCCAGTATTGTTGCCCAGGAAATCCCTGCACAGAGGAAGATGGCAGCCTACAGTCCATAGGGTCACCCATTGTTGCACATGACTAAGTGAACGTGTATGCATGCATGTACATTGTTTAAAATGCAAACTGAGAGAAATTCTAACTGTTTATCTATTAATCTATCTATCCATCCATTTATTCATTCATCTAACTATTCAGCCATCAATGCATCCTTCACCAGTCCTACTCATCTCTATTATGGTATCCCATATTTTGTAGGCCACTTCTAATTTGACTATGTTATATTCTGAGAATATTAAATTCATTGATATTGAATATTGTCACCCTGCTTATTTAACTTATATGCAGAGTATATCATGACAAATNTCATCTAACTATTCAGCCATCAATGCATCCTTCACCAGTCCTACTCATCTCTATTATGGTATCCCATATTTTGTAGGCCACTTCTAATTTGACTATGTTATATTCTGAGAATATTAAATTCATTGATATTGAATATTGTCACCCTGCTTATTTAACTTATATGCAGAGTATATCATGACAAATGCTGGGCTGGAAGAAGCACGGGCTGAGATCAACATTGTGGGAGAAATATCAATAACCTCAGATATGCAGATGACACCACCCTTATGGCAGAAAGTGAAGAGGAACTAAAAAGCCTCTTGATGAAGGTAAAGAGTCGGATATGACTGAGTGACTGAACTGAATTGTTTGAATATCTAAGGTATCTATTGATGTCTAAGAGGATTGTGGTAATTTTTTCATTACAAGTTTGTGAGATATAGCCTTTATTTATTTATCTTTTATTAGAGAATAATTGCTTTACAATATTGTGTTGTTTTCTGCCATACAACAACATAAATCAGCCACAAGTATATATCCCTCCTGAAAGACCCTCCTATCTCCCTGCCCTCCCCTACCTTTAGGTTGTTACAGGGCACTGGGTTGATTTCCCTGTGTCACACAGCAAATTCCCACTTGCTATTTATTTTACATATGGTAATGTATATGTTTCCACTCTATTTTCTCAATTTGTCCCACCCATTCCTTCCAGCCAAGAGGGGCTACCCCTCGCTCAAGGTCAGGGGTGGCACCTGAGAGTGCCAGGCTGCCTTGGCACAGGAGTAGTCGAGAGGAGCTAACCCACATCTGAGGTCAGGGCTGGGGGCCGAGAGGAGCTACCACATGCCCGAGGTCAGGGGAGGCGGCCGAGAGGAGCAACCCCACATCCAAGGAGCCATGGCTGCGCCAGTGCAGGAGGGCCAAGAGAAGCTACTCCATGTTCAAAGTCAGGAGGGGCAGCCGTGAGGAGATATCCCTTGTCCAAGGTAAGGAGCAGCGGCAGTGCTTTGCTGGAGCAGCCATGAAGAGATATCCCACGTCCAAGGTAAGAGAAACCCAAGTAAGACAGTAGGGGTTGCAAGAGGGCGTAAGAGGGCAGACACACTGAAACCATAATCACAGGAAACTAGTCAGTATGATCACACAGACCACAGCCTTGTCTAACTCAGTGAAACCAAGCCATGCCCTGTGGGGCCACCCAAGACAGGCGGGTCTTGGTGGAGAGGTCTGACAGAATGTGGTCCACTGGAGAAGGGAATGGCAAACCACTTCAGTGTTCTTGCCTTGGGAACCCCATGAACAGTATGAAAAGGCAAAATGATAGGATACTGAAAGAGCAACTCCCCAGGACAGTAGGTGCCCAATATGCTACTGGAGATCAGTGGAGATATAATTCCAAAAAGAATGAACAGATGGAGCCAAAGCAAAAACAATACCCAGTTGTGGATGTGACTGATGATAGAAGCAAGGTCTGATACTATAAAAAGCAATATTGCATAGGAACCTGGAATGTTAGGTCCATGAATCAAGGCAAATTGGAAGTGGTCAAACAGGAGATGGCAGGAGTGAACATCGACATTCTAGGAATCAGCAAACTAAAATGTGCTGGAATGGGTGAATTTAACTCAGATGACCATTCTACCTACTATTGTGGACAGGAATCCCTTAGAAGAAAAGGAGTAGCCATCATGGTCAACAAAAGAGTCTGAAATGCAGTACTTGGATGCAATATCAAAAACTACAGAATGATCTCTGTTCGTTTCCAAGGCAAACCATTCAATATCATGGTAATCCAAGCCTATGCCCCAAATAGTAATGCTGAAGCTCAAGTTGAACGGTTCTATAAAGACCTACAAGAACTTTTAGAACTAACACCCCAAAAAGATGTCCTTTTCATTACAGGGGACTGGAACGCAAAAGTAGGAAGTCAAGAAACACCTGGAGTAACAGGGAAATTTTGCCTTGGAGTATGGAATGAAGCAAGGCAAAGGCTAATAGAGTTTTGCCAAGAGAACGCACTGGTCATAACAAACACTCTTCCCAAACACAAAAGAAGACTACACATGGACATCACCAGATAGTCAACACTGAAATCAGATTGATTATATTATTTGCAGCCAAAGATGGAGAAGCTCTATACAGTCAGCAAAAACAAGACCAGGAGCTGACTGTGGCTCAGATCATGAGTTCCCTATTGCCAAATTCAGACTTAAATTGAAGAAAGCAGGGAAAACACTAGACCATTCAGGTATGACCTAAATCAAATCCCTTATGATTATACAGTGGAAGTGAGGAATAGATTTAAGGGTCTAGATCTGATAGACAGAGTGCCTGATGAACTATGGATGGAGGTTCATGACATTTTATAGGAGACAGGGATGAAGACCATCTCCAAGAAAAAGAAATGCAAAAAAGCAAAATGGCTGTCTGAGGAGGCCTTACAAATAGATATGAAAAGAAGAGAAGCCAAAAACAAAGGATATTAAGAAGAGGTGGCAAGAATACACAGGAGAACTGTACAAAAAATATCTCATGACCCAGATAATCATGATGGTGTGATCACTCACCTAGAGCCAGACATCCTGGAATGTGAAGTCAAGTGCGCCCTAGAAAGCATCACTATGAACAAAGCTAGTGGAGGTGATGGAATTCCAGTGGAGCTTTTTAAAATCCTGAAAGATGATGCTGTGAAAGTGCTACACTCAAAATGCCAGAAAATTTGGAAAACTCAGCAGTGGCCACAGGACTGGAAAAGGTCAGTTTTCATTCCAATCCTAAAGAAAGGCAATACCAAAGAGTGCTCAAACTACCGCACAATTGCACTCATCTCACATGCTAGTAAAGTAATGCTCAAAATTTTCCCAGCCAAGCTTCAGGAAAACATGAACCCTGAACTTTCAGATGTTCAAGCTGGTTTTAGAAAAGGCAGAGGAACCAGAGATAAAATTGCCAACATCTGCTGGATCATGAAAAAAGCAAGAGAGTTCCAGAAAAACATCTATTTCTGCTTTATTGACTATGCCAAAGCCTTTGACTGTGTGGATCACAATAAACTGTGGAAAATTCTGAAAGAGATGGGAATATCAGACCGCCTGGCCTGCCTCTTGAGAAACCTGTATGCAGGTCAGGAAGCAACAGTTAGACCTGGACATAGAACAACAGACTGGTTCCAAGTAGGAAAAGGAGTACATCTAGGCTGTATATTGTCACCCTGCTTATTTAACTTATGTGTAGAGTATATCATGACAAACGCTGGGCTGGAAGAAGCACAGACTGGGATCAAGACTGCGGGAGAAATATCAATAACTTCAGATGTGCAGATGACACCACCTTTATGGCAGAAAGTGAAGAGGAACTAAAGACTGACTCTCTTGATGAAAGTGAAAGAGGAGAGTGAAAAAGTTGGCTTAAAGCTCAACATTCAGAAAACGAAGATCATTGCATCTGGTCCTATCACTTCATGGGAAATAGATGGGGAAACAGTGGAAATAGTGGCTGACTTTATTTTTGGGGTCTCCAGAATCACTGCAGATGGTGACTGCACCCATGAAATTAAAAGACACTTACTCCTTGGAAGAAAAGTTATGACCAACCTAGATAGCATATTAAAAAGCAGAGATACTACTTTGCCAACAAAGGTCCGTCTAGTCAAGGCTATGGTTTTTCCAGTAGTCATGTATGGATGTGAGAGTTGGACTGTGAAGACTGAGTGCTGAAGAATTGATGCTTTTGAACTGTGATATTGGAGAAGACTCTTGAGAGTGCCTTGGACTGCAAGGAGATCCAACCAGTCCATCCTAAAGGAGATCAGCCCTGGGTGTTCATTGGAAGGATTCATGCTGAAGCTGAAAGTCCAATACTTTGGCCATCTCATAAGAAGAGTTGACTCGTTGGAAAAGACCCTGATGCTGGGAAGGATTGAGGGCAGGAGGAGAAGGGAATGACAGAGGATGAGATGGCTGGATGGCATCACCGACTTGATGGACGTGAGTTTGAGTGAACTCCAGGAGTTAGTGATGGACAGGGAGGCCTGGTGTGGTGCAATTCATAGGGTCACAAAGAGTCAGACATGACTGAGTGACTGAACTGAACTGAACTTCCTTCCAGCACTGTGTCCATAAGTCTTTTTTCTATGTCTGCATCTCCATTGCTAAGTCGTTTCAGTTGTGTCCGACTCTGTGTGACCCCATAGATGGCAGCCCACCAGGCTCCCCCATCCCTGGGATTCTCCAGGCAAGAACACTGGAGTGGGTCGCCATTTCCTTCTCCAATGCATGAAAATGAAAAGTGAAAATGAAGTCAGTCAGTTGTCCCCGACTCTGAGTGACCCCATGGACTGGAGCCTACCAGGCTCCTTTGTCCATGGGATTTTCCAGGCAAGAGTACTGGAGTGGGGTGCCATTGCCTTCTCTGCATCTCCATTGCTTCCCTGCAAATAGATTCATTAGTATATTCTTTCTAGATTTCATATGTATGTGCTAATGTACAATGTTTGTCTTTCTATTTTTGACTTACTTCAGTCTGTATAACAGGCTCTAGTTTCATCCGCCTCATTAGGATGAATTTAAATGTGTTCTTTTTATAACTGAGTGGTCATGTATGTATGTGAGAGTCGGACTCTGAAGAAGGCTGAGCATTGAAAAATTGATGGTTTTTGAACTGTGGTGTTGGAGAAGACTCTTGAGAGTCCCTTGGACTGCAAGGAGGTCCAACCAGTCCATTCTAAGGGAGATCAGTCCTGGGTGTTCATTGGGAGGACTGATGCTAAAGCAGAAACTCCAATACTTTGGCCACCTCATGCAAAGAGTTGACTCGTTGGAAAAGACTCTGATGCTGGGAGGGATTGGGGGCAGGAGGAGAAGGGGACGACAGAGGATGAGATGGCTGGATGGCATCACGGACTAAATGGACGTGAGTCTGAGTGAACTCTGGGATTTGGTGATGGGCAGGGAGGCCTGGCGTGCTGCAATTCATGGGGTCACAAAGAGTCGGACACGACTGAGGAACTGAACTGAACTGAACTGAATATTCCCTTGTACATATGTACAAACATTTCTGTATCCATTCGTCTGTCAATGGACATCTAGGTTGCTTCCATGTCCTACCTTAAAAAACTAGGAATAGAACTACTACGTGACCCCACAACCCCACTACTGTACCTATACCTAAGAAAACTATAATCAAAATAGTTTTTCAAATTAATTTTATTTATGCTTCAGATATTTAGGCTTGACTATTCAATTCACTGCTTTTTATGTTTTTTGTATCTTCTATAGTGATTTCTACATTTTGCTATTATAAAATATCTATCATAGTTTCCTGAAAAGCTTTTGACCTACATACCATTTTGTTAGGTATGTAATACTACTCTACTTCTTATGTTTGCATTTACATTTGCTCTTTTCAGACTACCCTTCAATATTCAGCCTTTTTAATATTATTCTAAGTGGGTTTTTTTTTTTTTGAGACTTTTAAAAGTGGACTTTCTAAATCTGATTTGAATTTTCCTGAAGCTATAGAATCTACTGCACTCATGTTAATGGTGAAAATAGTTCTTGGATTTTCCCTTCTCTGTTATTTTATACCCACATACATCTTTTTATTTTCTCTTTTGTTACTTGTTAATGCTGGAGGAGGGAAATGGGTACCCACACCAGCATTCTTGCCTGGAGAATTCCATGGGCAGAGGAACCTGGTAGGCTATAGTCCATGGGGTCACAAAGAATCAGACCCAACTGAGGAACTAGCACTTTTACTTTCAATGATGTTAGAACTTTTAAAATCTGACCAAGTTCCTTAGTTACTTAAGAAGCTTCTTTACTATTTTGTACATTATTTTTAAGTTATATTTAATATTTCTTCTTTGGTATTATAAAAATAATGGCCTCCCTGGTGGTCTAGCGATAAAGAATCCACCTGCCAATGCAAGAGACACAACTTTGATCTCTGGAATAAGAAGATCCCATGGAGAAGGAAATGGCCACCCACACCAGTATTCTTGCCTGGAATTCCATGAACAGAGGAGCCTGGCAGGCTACAGTCCATATGGTCACAGAGAGTCAGACACAACTAGTGAGCAACTGCAAAAGTGTCAATAATTATAAAAATTCAGAATTTTATTCCCAGTCAATGATTAATCTATAAATAACCATTCCTTTCATTCTTGTATTTAAGTACCAAGAAGGCTATCTTATTTGTTTCGTAGTTTATAATCACTTTGCTATGATTCATAAATATTCATCTATACATTCCTCTGATGAATATTTTTACCACAACTCATTTTTCTCTATCTTGAAGTTGCTAAATTATTTAATTTTATTTTCATTGAGATAGTTCTGTAAATAAAATACTCAGAAATTACTTGTAACTTTTCCTTTTATCTGCAAGTAATTTGTGGATTGCTGCCTTGGTCAATCAAAATACTACAAATGCTTTGCCACTGAATTTTGGCTTCTATGTGGATAGAAAAGGAATCTTTCTGTTAAACTAATTCTCTTTCCCTATTGAATAAACTGTTGTGTGTTAGTTGCTCAGTGGTGTTCTCCTCGTTTGTACCCCAGGTTCTTCAGGCAAGAATACTAGAATGCATTGCCATTTCCCTCTCCAGGAGACCCAAGTTCGATTCCTGGGTTGGGAAGATCGATCCTCTGGAGAAGGAAATGGCAACCCATTTTAGTAATCTATACCATCTGAGCCACCAGGGAAGCCTCCCAAAAATAAATAAATAAATAAATAAATAAATAAATAAATAAACTTTTAAGTAATCCTAAAAATCTGAAAATATGTTCTTGATATTTACAGATCAAGAATGTTTCAGTCTATATAAAAATATCTGTCACTTTTATTAGTTATTTCTGGACTTTAGTGAATTTTTTTGTTCTAAAATCTTCATCTTCAGTTTGAGAAAATAAAATGTGTATTTGATTATTAGTTTTTATTCCTTTACTCATTTTGCTTTTCCTGGATCTCCAAGTATTTCTGCACGAAGTTTCTTAGAAATTTCCTGTACTTCATACCTTGTTCCTTATAACATCAGTTTTATTGTTTTTGTACTGTGACTTTGTGTTTTGAGGTAATACTGAAATTTAATCTTCTAAATCACTCATTGACTTTTCAGAAATGTCCATTCCTTCATTTTATTTCCTGTATTCACTTATTTATTTCCAATTCAGGAAACTAACACAATTCCCTTTGTCTATTGACACCAAAATTAGTACAGAGCCAAAGAAAATGTGTATATATATCTATATCTATATATCTGACATATAATTGTATATGATACAAATATATGATATATATTTGTATATATAAATTAAAAATATATATTTTAATATATTATAGTATTACACACTATTATATTTTTACTTGTTACACATAAGTATGTTGTAATATAAGGTATACATATTATATAATGTATACATATGATGTATAAGTGATATATATGATGTATATGCCTATACATATAAGTGTGTATAATTTCTTTATACATAAGAATATATGCATATAATTTTTTATATATATTTTTAATATTCATCCATTTTAGGAAATAAAACTCAGAGAATTAAAAGAAAAGTTTCTGACAGATTCCCAAATTTAACTCTGTGCCTTTATGGTAGTGACTAGACAACTTGCTTCACAACTTTCCAGCCTTGGTAAGAAAGATAGCTCATTAAACCCAAATCTAAATTTAAATTTCTTATCACAGAGTGTGGAAGAAAACAGAATAAAGATGGCTCTATTTTGTTCTTCATAACAACTTAATACAGAAAATTGTACATGATATGTGTAATACCCATCAGGCAATTGAGTTATTTCTACCAAATCCCATGCATAATTTGGATTCTATTTGCCCTTAAGTTTATCTTTTAATAATTAGGTAATTCTGTTTGCTGTTGCTGTTGTTAATTTGCCTAGTCATGGCAGACTCTTTGCGACCCCATGGTATGCAGCACACCAGGCCTCCACATCCCTCACCATCTCCTGGAGTTTGCCCCAGTTCACGTCCATTGCATCAGTGATGACATCCACGCATTTCATCCTCTGACACTCTCTTATCCTTACACCCTCAATCTTTTCTAGCATCAAGATCTTTTTCAATGAGTCAGCTGCTATCATCAGGTGACCAAAATATTGAAACTTTAGCTTCAGCATCAGTTCTTCCAATGAGTATGCAGGGTTGACTTCCTTTAAGATTGATTGGTTTGGTTTCCTTGCTTTCCAAAGGATTCTCAAGAATCTTCTCCAGCACCACATTTCAAAGGCATCCAATTCTTTGGTATTCTGCCTTCTTCACAATCCAGCTCTCACAACCATATGTGACAACTGGAAAGACCATAGCCTTGAATATACAGACCTTTGCCAGTAAAATGATGTCTTTGCTTTTCAGCATACTGTCTGGTTTTGGCATAGCTTCCCTGCCAAGAAGCAATCATCTTCTGATTTCATGGCTGCAGTCACCTCTATAGTGATTTTAGCACCCAAGAAGAGGAAATCTGTCATTCCTTTGACCTTTTCCCCTTCTATTTGCCATGAAGAGATGGGGCCAGATGCCATGATCTTAGTTTTTTTACGTTTAGTTTTAAGTCAGCTTTTTCATTCTTCACTTTCACCCTCTGTTTAGAATGTTTCACTTGTTGTTGTTGTTGTTTAGTCACAAAGTTGTGTCAAACTCCATGATTCCATGGAATACAGTCTGCCAGGCTCCTCTGTCCTTGGGATTTCCCAGGCAAGAATACTGCAGTGAGTTTCTATTTCCTTCTCCAGGGGATCTTCTTGACCCAGGTATCAAACCCATTATCTCCTGAATTGGCAAGTGGATTCTTTACAGCTGAGCTATCAGGCCAGTCCCAAGAATGTTTAATGCCTTTTACCAATGTGTGTGTATACAGTGGAAGTGAGAAATAGATTTAAGGGACTAGATCTGATAGAGTGCCTGATGAACTATGGACGGAGGTTTGTGACATTGTAGAGCAGACAGGGATCAAGACCATTCCCATGGAAAACAAATGCAAAAAAGCAAAATGGCTGTCTGAGGAGGCCTTACAAAGAGCTGTGAAAAGAAGAGAAGTGAAAAGCAAAGGAGAAAAGGAAAGATATACCCATTTGAATGCAGAATTCCAAAGAATAGCAAGGAGAGATAAGAAAGCCTTCCTCAGTGATCAATGCAAAGAAATAGAGGAAAACAATAGAATGGGAGTGACTAGAGATCTCTTCAAGAAGATTAGAGATATCAAGGGAAACATTTCATGCAAAAATGGGCTCAATAAAGGACAGAAATGGTAGGGACCTAACAGAAGCAGAAGATATTAAGAAGAGGTGGTAAGAATACACAGAAGAACTGTACAAAAAGATCTTCATGACCAAGATAATCACGATGGTGTGATCACTCACCTAGAGCCAGACATCCTGGAATGTGAAGTCAAGTGGGCCTTAGGAAGCATCAGAAAACAATAGAATGGGAGTGACTAGAGATCTCTTCAAGAAGATTAGAGATATCAAGGGAAACATTTCATGCAAAAATGGGCTCAATAAAGGACAAAAATGGTATGGACCTAACAGAAGCGGAAGATATTAAGAAGAGGTGGTAAGAATACACAGAAGAACTGTACAAAAAGATCTTCATGACCAAGATAATCACGATGGTGTGATCACTCACCTAGAGCCAGACATCCTGGAATGTGAAGTCAAGTGGGCCTTAGGAAGCATCATTACGAACAAAGCTAGTGGAGATGATGGAATTCCAGTTGAGCTATTTCAAATCCTGAAAGATGATGCTGTGAAAGTGCTGCACTCAATCTGCCAGCAAATTTGGAAAACTCAGCCGTGGCCACAGGACTGGAAAAGTCAGTTTTCATCCCAATTCCAAAGAAAGGTAATGCAAAAGAATGCTCAAACTACTGCACAATTGCACTCATCTCACACACTAGTAAAGTAATGCTCAAAATTCTCCAATTTTGAGGCTTCAGCAATATATGAACTGTGAACTTCCAGAAGTTCAAGCTGGTTTTAGAAAAGGCAGATGAACCAGAGATCAAATTCCAACATCTGCTGGATCATCGAAGAAGCAAGAGTTCCTGAAAAACATCTATTTCTGCTTTATTGACTATGCCAAAACCTTTGACTGTGTGGATCACAATAAACTGTGGAAAATTCTTAAAGAGACTGGAATACCAGACCACCTGCCCTGCTTCTTGAGAAACCTGTATGTAGGTCAGGAAGCAACAGTTAGAGCTGTACATGGAACAGCAGACTGGTTCCAAATAGGAAAAGGAGTACGTCAAGGCTGTATATTGTCACCCTGCTTATTTAACTTATATGCAGAGTACATCATGAGAAATGCTGGGCTGGCAGAAGCACAAGCTGGAATCAAGATTGCCGGGAGAAATACAAAAAAGCTCAGATATGCAGATGACACCACCCTTACGGCAGAAAGTGAAGAACTAAAGAGGCTCTTGATGAAAGTGAAAGAGGAGAATGAAAAAGTTGGCTTAAAGCTCAACATTCAGAAAACTAAAATCATGGCCTCTGGCCCCATCAATTCATGGCAAATAGATGGGGAAACAGTGACTGACTTTATTTTGTGGAGGATCTCCAAAATGATTGCAGATGGTGATTGTAGCCATAAAATTAAAAGACACTTAGTCCTTGGAAGGAAAGTTATAATCAACCTAGACAGCATATTAAAAAGCAGAGATATTACTTTGCCAACAAAAGTCCATCTAGTCAAGGCAATGGTTTTTCCAGTTCAGTTCAGATCAGTTCAGTCGCTCAGTCGTGTCCGACTCTTTGTGACCCCATGAATTGCAGCATGCCAAGCCTCCCTGTCCATCACCATCTCCTGGAGTTCACTCAAACTCACATCCATAGAGTCGGTGATGCCATCCAGCCATCTCATCCTCTGTCGTCCCCATTTTCTCCTGCCTCCAATCCTTCCCAGCATCAGATTATTTTCCAGTGAGTCAACTCTTCATGTGAGGTGGCCAAAGTACTGGAGTTTCAGCTTTAGCATCATTTTTCCAAAGAACACCCAGGGCTGATCTCCTTTAGAATGGACGGTTTGGATCTCTTTGCAGTCCAAGGGACTCTCAGGAGTCTTCTCCAAAACCACAGTTCCCAGTAGTCATGTATAGATGGGAGAGTTGGACTAAAAAGAAAGCTGAACGCTGAAGAATTGATGATTCTGAACTGTGGTGTTGGAGAAAACTCTTGAGAGTCCCTTGGACTGCAAGGAGATCCAATCAGTCCATCCTAAAGGAGATCAGTTCTGGGTATTCATTGGAAGGACTGATGCTGAAGCTGAAACTCCAATACTTTGGCCACCTGATGGGAAGAGCTGACTCATTTAAAAGACCCTGATGCTAGGAAAGATTGAGGGCAGGAGGAAAAGGGGACAACAGAAGATGAGATGGTTGGATAGCATCACCAACTCAATGGATGTGAGTTTGGGTAAACTCCAGCAGTTGGTGATGAATAGGGAGGCCTGGCGTGCTGCAATTCATGGGGTCACATAGAGTTGGACACGGCTGGGCAACTAAACAGTACTGAATGTGTGTGCTTATATCTCTTCATTCACTCAACAAATGTCTAAGTGCCTATGACTTGTTGGTGTTATGTTGTAGTTTTCTTTAAAATATTTCCATATACCTGCCATTTAAAATAGCATCACGTCTACTTTGGAAGGAGCTTTTCTTACAAGATATTCATAGAAGAATCAAGATCAGAGCACAAAGATGTAGACTGATGTTTCACCTGCCTGCCAGCTTATATATCTCTAGTTGCTGAGATATCAGATTACTTCCGCTAAGAAGGTGAATGAATATCTTTCTTTAGTTTAATTTTGCTACAGCTAGAAACTATGGAAGCTAAACATGTTAAGTGCAATGATATTTTAATGAACCTATTAATTCAAACTGGCATTTACTAACTTGAAACAGATTTCTTATTCATCTTCACCTTCTGATAGAGGATTTCACTGAACAAACTGTAAATAAAGGAGCTCTTAGAATTAGACATGGGGTAACAGGGTCCCTACTATGGGTTACATTGATATAGGCTTGGGTACAGCCACTCTCGCAAAGGTGAGCTTAGGTTGAATCTCATCCTGTGGCCGTAGATTGAATCTTATCCTATGGTCTCCCTCCCAAAGACTTTTGATAATTTCCTGAGACCTCTTAGGAGAAGGGGAAAAAATAAACATATTTTTCTTAACTTGCTACACATGACCTCTTGTTTCTCCTTACTTTCCACATCTATCATTTTTTCAGGCAGATGTAACAAATTACTTGCCAAAAATAGTCAGCAGTGCTGACTTAAGGGGTTCATATTTAGGGTTCAGATACAAGTTGAGATTTCCTTTGTTATCAGCATTGTAGCACTAAAGTGCTTTTTAAGGCAGGCCAGATAGTTGAATTGGAAACAGTTCCCTTGGGATGAAAATACATGGAATAAATGAATAGTGTCCCTATTTCAGTGAAAACTGGCCAGGAACACAAAACAAGGACTAATAAACAAGAGCAAATTGACTCAAAGGAGGGTTTTCAAGCTAGAAATCACATTACCTGATTTTACTGTTCTTCCCTCTGTGGATGCAAGGGGAAAATCCATTTATTTCAGAGTGTGTATCACAAGCTTACTCCACACTTACTTTGCATTGCTTATACTAAACAGAGTCTCTTTACTCTCAAGTGGAAGGATTTCAAGGAACTTAGTGATTTACAAAAATACATTGTCTGACATTACAGTGACCCAAATTGTACCCAGTTCTCATAGATTCAAGGCCAAGAAAATCTCACTGGTGTGATTAGAAATGAAAGGAAATTCTTAGGATCACTGAACGCTTTAAGAACTATAGGCCTGCTGTATTGCCATTGCTCCTGCTAGTCATATTTCTATAACTAGGTCAATATGCACTTCTGAAAAATGGAAGCAAGTCAAATGAAATAAAATAATGACTTTAAAGAAATTGGCTTGTGGACAACAACACACATAATTTTAATGTTAGTACAATAATGAAAATCAATGTTTAAACAAGTTATAGGAAATATTGTCAAGTAATCCCTCTAAAGAAGGAAATCTAGACATAAAATTATGAGTGCCTCCCCCCTTGCAGGGTAACTGAGAACCCTGTCAAGGGTCTCATAGAAGGGTGAGGAGCTTAGAATTTCCCAATAGTCAATCTCACATAATAAAAAATACAAACAACAACACACATAATTTTAATGTTAGTACAATAATGAAAATCAATGTTTAAACAAGTTATAGGAAATATTGTCAAGTAATCCCTCTAAAGAAGGAAATCTAGACATAAAATTATGAGTGCCTCCCCCCTTGCAGGGTAACTGAGAACCCTGTCAAGGGTCTCATAGAAGGGTGAGGAGCTTAGAATTTCCCAATAGTCAATCTCACATAATAAAAAATACACTTCCTATTTGTATTATTTACAATGTTTTTGGTTGTAAGCAACAGGCAGTCCCTAGAGCTTATGTCATATTCACAAAAGGGAACATGGCATAAAACATGGGGTATCACCCAGGGATCAGAATGTGGCTAGGGCTCAGGAACAAACTAGAATAGGGAATCCAGGCAGCAGGGAATTAAAAATGTCTCTCTTTCCATCTCTCTTTTTCTCAGTCTCTGCTTTATCTTTTCTGTGGAGCAGACTCTTTCTGTGCCCATAATTTTGAAAATTAGATTGCCAGTTTTGATTACCTGTGTATTTCTATTCTGGCATTCATTGCCTTTCTTCTTTTTAAAATAGAAAAAATTTGATGTCCTAATCTCAGGCCAACTACTCTCTTCTCTCTTGTTTCCTTGTGTCTCATAACTTATCATCTGTCCAAGAATTTTACACCTACAGTGATCATCCTCTCTTCCTTCATCAAATCTTTCTTTATATTTCATGATTTCTAACAGCACAGAGTCTTAATTTCTCCGATATTAAAAATAAAAATTACAGGTAAAATGCAACCATCTCAAACAACAGCAAATATCTCCTGGGTTCCACACCTCTACTACCTCATTCTCCCACTTTTCTTAGTAGTAAAAATCTTCAAAAGAAACTAGCAATATTTGACTTTATTTCCCTCATAGCTCAGTCGGTAAGGAATCCGCCTGCAATGCAGGAGACCCCAGTTCGATTCCTGGGTCAGGAAGATCCCCTGGAGAAGGAAATGGCAACCACTCCTGTATCCTTGCCTGGAGAATCCCATGGACAGAGGAGCCTGGCGGGCTGCAGACCATGAGGTCGCAAAGAGTCAGACATGACTGAGTGACTGAGCACACAGCACCACTTTCTTTAGAGTTCTCATTAAGACTTTCAATCCCACTATGCTACTGAGAGTGTTGTCAAAAACTTCCATTCTTCCCAAAAGCTCTTAATTCTCATTTCATTCCATTTCTCAACAGTATTTCAAAACATTCATCACTTCCTTCTTGAAAATTTTTTACATTTGATTTCCAAAAAGTCTCAAATTCCTGGCTCTCCTTTGTGAGCTTTTTTTCTTCTGAACCTCAAAAGCTGAAGTGCCTTAGCACAGAGCTGTGCACTTGTATTCTCCAGCTAAAAGCTCTCCGCAGGTAATCTCATGGCTTTTGTTATTGTTCAGTCACTAAGTCCTGTTCGACTCTTTGCGGCCCCATGGACTGAAGTTCTCCGGGCTTCCTTGTCCTTCACTATACTCCAGAGTTTGCTCAAATTCATGCCCAGTGAGTCGGTGATGCTACCTAACCATCTCATTATCTATCACCCCCTTCTCATTTTGCCTTCAATATTTTCCAGTATCAGAGTCTTTTCCAGAGCCTCTTCATGTCAGGTGGCCAAATTATTGGAGTTTTGACTTCATGGTTTTAAGGTTTCCCAGATTTCTATTTTTCACTTAACAACCACAAAATGTATATATCCATCTGTATATTTAGAAATGCACTTATATGTCTATTTGACATTTTAATCATAACATGTTTAAAAGATAATCCTTCCTTTCCCTTCCTGAACCTGCTTATCCTCATTCATTACCATTTCAATGAAGAATTATGGTATTCACTGAATTATTTAACCCACAAAATTATATTCAACCTTTCCTTAACTCCATGCAGTTGATCCCTTAACATACCTTATTTCAATGACCTTTAAAATATCTCAAATGTTTGCAATTCTCACCACTTTCTCTGTTAGTTTCTAGTCTTAGAAAACAATATGTTTAACTTGACTCACTTTAGGATCTTCCAAGATAGCTTGCATGATTTGACTCTTAATCTTTTACAAGTCTATGGTCAGCAGTGCATGAATCAAAAAAATTTGATTCAGATCAGATAACTCCAAAGTTCAAAACTTTGCAATGATTTCAAATCAAATTTTGAACAAATCACAAACTCCTTAGCCTGGTCTCAAAGCCTAGCAAGATAGGGTAATCCTCCATGTTTGTAAATTAACTTTGTACCATGCTCCTTTGATCACACACCTCAGTCATGTTGATTTTCCTGAAATACTCTAACATACCAGAATTTCTGCCCCTGGAATTTTGCAAGTGCTATTTCCTGCAACTGTGATACTCTTCACCTGGCAATTTTTATGATTACTTCCTTTATATTCTTTATGTCTCAATTTAAATACCATCTAGTATGGAAACTTATCTGGCCCAGGTTTCCACAGTATCCTTCTTCTCCTAGTCACCTGCTATCTTGTCACTCTCTTTTATTGCCTTCATAGTTCTCATTATATTCCACACTTATTGTGTTTATTCATTTAACTCTTCATTTCCTGGAGCCTGTGAGCTTCCCTAGTGGCTCAGATAGAAAAGAATCTGCCTGCAATGCAGGAGACCTCGTTCGACCCCTGGGTTGGGAAGATCCCCTGGAGAAGGGAATGGCTACTCACTCCAGGATCCTTGCCTAGAGAATTCCATAGTCCATGGGGTCGCAAACAGTCAGACACAACCAAGTGACTTTTTCCTGGACTTTGTATAGTTCTGTAAATTCTGTGAGACTAAAGACTTCTCTTTTTACAAGAGCTTTTCAATTTGACGTAAATACTCAGAAATACTTGAAAAATGAAAAATGGGTGGATGGAAAGGAAAAAGATGGAGGAAAGAAAGGAAAGAAGAGAAAAATTTAGTTTGAATATTTTCAATGGTGATATATATATTATTTTCTTTAACTGGAATTTTGAAAGACCCAAATTCACTTGGAATTTTTAATGTAAATAAATTTCATCATGATGTTGGATAGGTGAAAAATTAAGGTGAAATGACATTTATTGTGATTAATAAAACTTGTAAGGAATTTCTCTTCAATTATTACAAACTGAAGCATATTTAAGAAATTATTCCATAAATATCTTCCTTTAATAAATTCAGTGTTTCTTGCAAAAAAAAAAAAGTAATTTCATATTAAAGTGTTTCTGTNAAAAATGAAAAATGGGTGGATGGAAAGGAAAAAGATGGAGGAAAGAAAGGAAAGAAGAGAAAAATTTAGTTTGAATATTTTCAATGGTGATATATATATTATTTTCTTTAACTGGAATTTTGAAAGACCCAAATTCACTTGGAATTTTTAATGTAAATAAATTTCATCATGATGTTGGATAGGTGAAAAATTAAGGTGAAATGACATTTATTGTGATTAATAAAACTTGTAAGGAATTTCTCTTCAATTATTACAAACTGAAGCATATTTAAGAAATTATTCCATAAATATCTTCCTTTAATAAATTCAGTGTTTCTTGCAAAAAAAAAAAAGTAATTTCATATTAAAGTGTTTCTGTAGTCAATACATATGTAGATATAAGATGCAATGTAATAAAAGTAATTTGACTCATGGGTGGATCAGAGTGGTAAAGAATCTGCCTGCCAATGCAGGAGACACAAGAGACGGAGGTTTGATCCCTAGGTCAGGAAGATCGCCTAGAGGAGGAAATGACAATCAACTCTAATATTCTTACCTGGAAAATCCCGTGGACAGAGGAGCCTGGTGAGCTAAAGTCCATGGGCCGCAAAGTGTAGGACACGACTGAGCACACACACACTTACATTCTTAAATTATTTCAGTGTCTGCAAAGCTATCAGACACATAAAACTCCACCTGCAATATGAAGTTGTTGATGGTCTGTCTCCTGCTTACCTCTCCTGCTTTAAGTATACATACTTTGAATTTTGTGATAAAATCGTGGAAAATTAAGTCCTTTTCTGCCTGCCACTTTCTCTCTCCCAACCCTCAAATGCTTTATCAAAGCTTATTTTTACCCCAAACTTGATTCATGTATCACTTCCTTTCTATCACTTCTAACATCCACTATCCACTCTCCCTTCCAGCCTAGATATGTTAGGTTTATCTTTGAGTTGACTCTCAAGGAGTGTTAGCAAAAATACTGTCACTCAGGGGACTTTCCTTCTCCTCCTCCCTCTGCTTTCTCAGTCCCTCTTTCTCTAGAGTAGAGATTCTTATAAGGTTTTTCATACTCCAAGACGTGGATGTGTGGTCCATATCTGTTTCAGACAAGCCAGCATCTCCCTCCCAAGAAAGTCATCTTCCTTTATCTCACTTTCCAAATGTCCTACTCCATTCATGGGAGATTGCAAATGGTAGCATTGTGACTATGAATAAGGAGGAAAGAGGCACTACTAGAATCTTAGGATTAAGGCATGTGCTGCTATATGGTTATTAGAGTTGTTTTACTCAGGATACTTCTTGTGACATTTAGCATAGTATCATTTGCTAATGTTCCTATAAATGTACATCCTTAAGATTTCAGGGAAGTAGAGAAGGAAGTTATGGTTATCAGGGCATGTTTGGAGAATTTCCTAGGTCCTCTAGACTAATATTATTTAAATCTGTTTACTGCATTGTATCAATACTCCCTTGAGGGCCATATTTTTTCTTACATTATTTATAAGAATTTACAAACCATCATTCTAAACTTCCAAGATCTAGCACTGAAACAGCTGCTCAGGAAGTGCTCAATAATGGTTGGTTAAAAAAGACATTAATTGAATAAATGGCAATATTCTATGAATGTAAAGTTTTTGAATAGTGCCATTATTTCTTATCTCTCCTTTTTTCTTTTGATTACTTCCTCTTTAACTAGAATCCATTGAGGAAAATTTCCACTTTAGTCTTCAAAGTTACATTAGAATAAACAGGTATTCTTATAGCAAAGGTAGCCATTAGTACAAGTAGTGTAACATAGGTTCTACATTTGCCAACATTTCATAATTTCAAATATGCAAATTATTATTTTAAATGACTCCAAAGTAAAGCTGAATAAATGAAGTATTCAAACCTTTTGTAGTTCTAATAATGAGCTATAGAACTTGCATGTTATTTATCTTTGTCCATAATTTTAAGTATGCTTTTTAAACATGTTTAAAGCAATTGAAATTGCTTGCAAGTTACATGTCTCTTGCTTGGTTTAGGAGGCATAAGGCTTTTGTTAAAATTTAAAACTAAAGGCAGAATTATTTTGATTGATTTGGGTAAATATCAGCTCTGTCTAATCTTGCCATGTGCATGCTGGACTAGTGATATAATTTATTTCATAAAATGATTTTAAGAATTAAGTTATATTATTAATTAAAGTTCTTATCATGGGCTTCCCTGATAGCTCAGTTGGTAAAGAATATGCCTGCAGTGCAGGAGACCCTGGTTTGATTCCTGGGTTGGGAAGATTCTCTGGAAAACGGATAGACTACCCACTCCATTATTCTTGGTCTTCCCTTGTGGCTCAGATGGTAAAGAATCTGCCTGCAATGCAGGAGACCTGGGTTTGATCTCTGGGTTGGGAAGATCTCCTGGAGAAGGGAAGGCTAGGTGGAAGGAGAAGGGGATAACAGAGGATGAGATGGTTGGATGGCATCACCGACTCAATGGACATGAGTTTGAGTAAACTCCAGCGGTTGGTGATGGACAGGGAGGCCTGGCATGCTGCAGTCCATGGGGTCACAAAGAATCAGACATGACTGAGCAACTGAACTGAACTGAACCCACTCCAATATTCTGACCTGGAGAATTCCATGGACTATACAGTCCATGGGGTAGCAAAGAGTTGGACAAGAAGAAAGTTCTTGTCATAATTCTCTAAATATAGTAAATATTTAGTGTGTGTACTTGCACAATTACTAAACTGGTAAATTAGTAATCTTGTGATTGAGTAGCAGAAGCAGATTTTTTTTAATTTAAATTATGATGCAAATATAGATTTTGTAATTTCTATTATAATGATTCAAATACAGTAAATGAATTGAGGCTGAAATGCTTAAGGGAAAACGTCTCCTCTAATTAGAATCTGAATTCTATCTCTATCTTCTGAAATGCAAATTAAATACAGAAATAGTACAGCTCTGAATTTTTCTTTGCTGTCTTCCAATGTGACCCTTAGAAACACATCTTAATGTTTAAAGAACTCAACAAAGGAATCTAATTCATTCATTTTAAATGAATGTATTTTATGAATAAAACTTAAAATACCTGCCCAATATGTCACTTAAGAGTGATATAAATAAACCTTTATTTCCTTTATAGAGAATATCTCTATAGATGAGAGTAAAGGAACAATGAAACTTATTGCCCATCCTACCCACTGTCTTTCAATAGCAATGGCTTCTTATAAGCTAAGGTCAGTTAATGGATTAGAGCTGATCACATAAATATGTTAGGTAAGTTTTTTTTTTTTTTTTTGCCTTTACCTAGTCTAGCTATGACTGTGCCATTATAAATGGCATTTGCATAGAGCATATCCAACTTCCAACCCTTTTGTGTGAAGTATCCCTCTGTAAGTATAGTTCTCCTCTTATGTTTTCCTGCTAAATGACCCTCCTATAAAACCTGTGCTGTGTCTACTTATTTATATTCCATTTGGTGGTAAGAACTCCCTTAAGGATATTCCTGACTTATCATGTCCATAGTCCTATTGAAAATTTTTCTCCAATTTTCTTTGGGTCTTCCTGGTGACTCAGACAATAAAGAATCTGCCTGCAATGCAGGAGACTCTGGTTTGATCCCCGGGTTGGGAAAATCTCATGGAAAAGGGAATGGCAACCCATTCCAGTATTCTTGCCTGGAGAATTCCATGGACAGAAGAGTCTGGCGGGCTACAGTCCATGGAGTCGCAAAGAATCTGATGTGAATGAGCAAATTAAACTTCCTTTCACTTTGCGGATTTTGTCAACTGTCCTCCACAAGCACAATGAATACTTTGAAATAGTCTCTTCTTATTAATCAATCAGGAATCTAATGTTGACTGGCTCTTTTTATAACCTAAATAGCAACTGTAACTCAAGCTCAAAATCATAGGTGCAAAGTCAAAATGAAAGTGAAAATCATTCAGTCATGACTAACTTTTTTCAACCCTATGGGTTGCAGCCCACCAGGCTCCTCTGTCCATGGAATTCTCCAGGCAAGAATACTTGTGTGGTATCTATTGCCTTCATCAAGGGATCTTCCCAACCCAGGGTTTGAACCCAGTTCTCCCACATTGCAGGGGGATTCTTTACCATCTTAGCCACCAGGGAAGCCCCAATAGAAAAGATATTGTTGAGTCCTGTTGTACTAAATTTGGATACATAGTAAGTAACAGTTCTCAATGTTTAATATAAAAGTTTAGAACTTCCACCCTGCTATTCTCAAGAAACATAATAATTTCCCCCCCTTACCTCAAATCTAAGAACTTTAGGGATGTTTGTTCATTCCAAAGAATCAGTACTAGTGACTTACTCTATTATAGACAAAACAAGTGGAATGCCTGCTAAGTCATTCCTTGTTTTTCTTTGTGTGTGTGTGTGTGTGTGTGTGTGAGTCACGGAAATAAAATCAAATTTCCTGCTGAAACTCAGAAATATAGCAGTTGTGGGCCATACCTGCTGCCTCTGCTGTGTAGCCTGAAGATATATATTCCTCTTAGATGAATTCTTTTCTGTGTATTTGTTTAATCTTAAAATGATGTTCTTGCCACATAGTCTACGATTAGTTTTATTCACATTCACATCTCTAGGAAGAGAAAGGAGAAAATAGGAAACAAAGAACAAAGTCCCCTCCCTTGAAGGATATGGTACTAAAATTGCACATATCAAATCTGCTCACATTCAACTGCCCATAACTTAGTTCCAAGGGAACTCAGGGAATTTTGGTCTCTCTTCTGTGTGGTCAAGAACCAAGTTAAGAATAAATAATATATTTCTATTGGAAAAAAAAAAAAAAAAAAATTAGCTATTAGAGGCTGTTTCTGCCATTGTCCCCTTTGTGGCTCTCCCATAAATTATTTATACCGTTTTTTCAGTTATGAATTACACACCCTTTCTGTCATGAGGGACTGCTCATTCGTTCTAGGCAGCCACTCAACCAGAATGAGGTCCAGCATTTCAAGATGATATCAATTAGAACTGGGGTTGGATTGGTTATTCATGGCCAGCAGCCTGGAATCTGAAATACAAGCTATTTCCAAGTTCCCTCTTCTGCCACAAATACCTGGACAGCTAAAGGAGCCTGAGCCTCTTTTTGTACTCTTTGCCCAAACTCCATGAAAACACCTGCAATCTCCATCTTGAAAGTAAGTCCGTAGTCCAACCACTTTTATTTGTTTCCACTATTATTATCCCAAACTAAGGCCATCTCTCATCTCAGCAGCTGAAACAGCATTCTAACTGGGCTTGCTGATTCACTTTTTGTCCCTCTAGAATTATCTATGTGGTAACCAGCATTCTCCTAAAATGCAAATCAGATTGCTTCACTTCTAGGGATATTACTCTTAATTGGTCTCCCATAATGTTAGGAAGAAAATGCAAAACTTCCGTAAAAGGGTCTCCATCATCTAACCACTAGCTACTCATCCGATCTCATTCCTAGCTACAATCTCCTCTGCTTACTGTATCCTAGATGAATTTCTCTCTTCTTGAGGAGTTCTTTCTCTGTTATCATTTTACCTGAGTCCTTCAAGTGGCGGCTTCCACTTCATTCATTCAGCTTTCTCTCCAAATCTCACTTTCTCAAAGACGAATTTCCTGGCTATCTAACTAATGTATATACCCATCACTCCCCATATTTGCCCTGCTTTTTATTTCTTCAGAACACTTAATGGCATTTGATGTTTTATTGTTGTGTGTTAGTCACTCAGTTGAGTCCAACTCGTTGTGAACCCATGGACTGTAGTCTGCCAGGCTCCTCTGTCCATGGAATTCTCCAGGCAAGAATACTGGAGTGGGCTGCTGTTCCCTTCTCCAGGGGATCTTCCCGATCCAGGGATCGAACCTGGGTCTCCTGCAATGCAGGCAAATTCTGAGGGAAGCCCTAACACAATTATTATTTGTTAGTCATTGTCAAGCTCAATTATTAGAATATAAAGACAAAGAACAAATCAACCACTGTTACTGATGACTAAACTATCTCCCTGTGTGTGTTTGTGTATACACATAAATGTATACAGTGAACATATATATAGTATTCATTGTATATTCTTATAATAAGATGTGATGCATTATAAGAGTGAAGAATGGTTGGGATGTGTATAACCAGAGGTAACTACACCCAGTTTTCCTAGAGGAAAAACAAATGGGCAAAAAGCTGGCACCACTAATTTACCAATAAAGTTGTTTCTGTCTTACCCATATATGCACACAAAATACCTCCAGAGTGCTACAATGACTAAATCAGGAGACATTTAAAAATCAGCATTATTTGGTGCCCAAACTATCCGCCTTTGACTCATATTGGTACAGGAAGTAACCCATTGTTCCTTTCCCTTTCCCATTCTTCCCTCTTGGAGTGTGAAGTATGGGGGATGTGTGTGTGTGTGTGTGTGTGTGTGTGTGTGAGGACTCAATGGCTTTATTTTTCTTCCCTTCTATTTGTTTTAGCTCAGAACTGCAGCACCTTCACAAACTTTAATAATTACGCAACACAAAGTCTAGGAAACCCAATACATTAAGATCCAGATGATTTATTGAGAATGAATTATACAACTGTGAAAACAGCACAACTTCATCTGCACTAAGTCTGGCCCTTAAGAAATGTCTTATCTTGTCACCAATTCTTTAGGAATTTACAAAGATATTTGTCTTAAAGCTAGTGGTTTTATAATGATCATTTCAGTAACTTCCTAAACAGCTGCAAGAAAGCTACTGCCTGATGAAAATGTCTTCACCAGTACAATTTTTAATAGTAACTATCAGTGGACAACTCTCTCACAGGATAAAAAAGTAAAAGCACTGTTCCCATTCCAGCACTCAATACATCTAACACCTTAAAAATAAACTTTCCCCAAATTTTATTAAATGTCATCCCAATGATAACGTCAGTATGAGTCCAGTTTCAGACTGTACATGACTATAAACACTATAGTAGCCATTACACATTTCCTTTGTCCTCTCCTGTAGGTCTAGCTCTTAGCACAATAGTCACACATAGTAGGAACCCAAAGATTGAAGATACTTCTCTCTTTCCTATTCAGCTGAAAAGAAGAAGAAGAAAGTGTTGATTGCTCAGTTGGGTCTGACTCTTTGTGAACACATGGAATGTAACCCACCAGGCTCCTCTGTCCATGGTATTTTCCCAGCAAGAATACTGGACTGGGGTGCCATTCCTTTCTCCAGGCAGTTTTCACAATCCAGAGAATGAACTTGGGTCTTCTGCACTGCAGGCAGATTCTTTACTGTTTGAGTCTCCAGGAAGCCCCCAGCTGCAAAGGGGGCATCTTAAATCTTTCTCCAACCAGAACTTTTGAAATCATCAAGAACTCATTAAAAATCTGAGGGTAAAACAGGGCTAATAACTGTAAGAGCAAAGTGTAGAACTTTGATAGCAGTGGTTTCCAGAACTTAAGCACTAAGATGTGTTGCTTTGTGTGACTGGGCCAGAGACAACCAATAAAAATCACACACATTGAAATTAACTACAGTTCAGTTCAGTCGCTCAGTCGTGTCCGACTCTCTGCAACCCCATGAATTGCAGCACGCCAGGCCTCCCTGTTCATCACCATCTCCCAGAGTTCACTCAGACTCACATCCATAGAGTCCGTGATGCCATCCAGCCATCTCATCCTCGGTCGTCCCCTTCTCCTCCTGCCCCCAATCCCTCCCAGCATCAGAGTCTTTTCCAATGAGTCAACTCTTCGCATGAGGTGGCCAAAGTACTGGAGTTTCAGCTTTAGCATCATTCCTTCCAAAGAACACCCAGGGCCGATCTCCTTCAGAATGGACTGGTTGGATCTCCTTGCAGCCCAAGGGACTCTCAAGAGTCTTCTCCAACACCACAGTTCAAAAGCATCAATTCTTCGGCGCTCAGCCTTCTTCACAGTCCAACTCTCACATCCATACATGACCACAGGAAAAACCATAGCCTTGACTAGACGGACCTTAGTTGGCAAAGTAATGTCTCGATGCTGCATATTCCAGGCCTTGAGGCGGTGTCTATTAATTTCTGAGGATATTTTGTTATTCCCAGGGGGAGGTGGCATGTTAAATTTGAACAAAAGTCCAAGGATAAGTCACACACAGCAACACATCTTTACCATTAGGAAAAATTACATGGACAAGTAAAAGTGATAAACTTCAGTGTATTTGGTATAGTCTCTCCTGCCCCCAACATTTTTTAATATAAGTTCTTTTAAATACTTTAAAATGCATTCTTTTTCTAGTTTTAATATCTAAAGGTATTGTATTTGCGAATTTTACCATTACCAAATCTTCCATGCCTTGCATCTCCAGGCTCCCATCACACTAAGGTGTGTCTGTGTTCCCACCCTTCACCCCAGAAGTGAAGGTTAGAGAATAGCAAGGGGTAATAGCTGATCTAAAGGAAACACTTAGCCACTTCCTATGTCACCATTCAGTCAACAGGGAATGGTCAGCTTTAACGTCATCTTTGTGCCTTGACCCAGTGACTGCCCATTAAGCAGAGGAAGGGCAAAGCCTATCAGTAGCTTAGCAACAGCACATTTTCCTTCCCGCTGGAGCTGAGTAGCTTTTCAGCAACAATTCCGGCGCAATTGACGTCCATCTGGCTGAGCAGTTTCCTTCCTCTACTGAAATCGGAAGATCCTACAATTATATGCTTACCCGTGGTCTAGATGTCAGGGTTTAGACTCATAAAGGGAAATCTTAGCCAGTTGGATAAATTTCAAGAATAGAGCACGATTCCTGAATTAGAATGCCTATAAAATGTTATTTCATATGTTCACTAGATTTTTTTTTTTTTTCCTCCTTGATGCTTATAGTTTGCTAGCCTTTTTTCTACAGGCTGCGTTGTCTTAAATTTTCTGGTTGGAGTGAGGCAAACAGAGCAAAGAGAAGCAATAAAAAGGCATGAATTTAAATCTCACAAAGCAGGGTGTTTTGTCCTTCAGTAAGATAAGCTGAGGGACAGTCTTTTCTACAATGCCACAGATGAAGAAAATTTCAAGGCAACATTTGATGGTGAATGAACTGTCCAAAATGAGCTATCGTCCTCTGTAGACATTATCCTAGAAAAAGCTTTGAAATAACACAGGTTTCAAAGAAGTTTTAAAACAAGTTAAAGCAAATATATTGAGCTAATTTTCACTTTGATAAAGGAATGCTTTTTGAGAAGTACTAATGTGATTTGATTTTGAAAAAAATACTGTATTATGACCAAGTTTTTCTTCCTCATGGGCAATAAAATGCTATTCTCCTAAACCAATGGAAAATATGCTTTTTATTAGATAACAGACTTCAAAAGCAACATAATTTAAGATTGTGTTATTTTAAACATATTCTAAATTTTGGCAAAAATAAACATGATTTTTTTAATAACTGACAAAAGAGATGAAAGCTTTCTGTTAAATGATGATTTTCATGCATGCAAATGGGGGTAAATTTGATTAAATTCCTATGCTGTAATATTGACAAACTTTTCTAAAGCTTCTGATATTTGTAGAGTCTTATTTTAGGAACTAGATTGTTGCCTCTTTGCTTAAAAATAAGGTATTTACAATATATAAACATTGGTGAACTTGCTTGTGAATTATGGTGGTTGTTCAAATGGTGGGATCTTACAAGTAAATTAATGGAGAAATATTTTATTAGAATAAAATTTGTGGATATTTTGCTCTTATTCCTAGAGAGATGTTTCCTTAGTTTATAATTTTTTTTTCTCCCACAAAAAACATACAGAGTGTAGCACACAGATTATTTAATCTCATTTCCTGCTTCTCTGTTTTCTGTTGAGACCCCAAAGAACAGAAGTTGGAGATGAGGAAAGTGAAACAGGAAATGAAGTAAAAGTTGATCATCACTTTAGTCATCAGGAGCTTCATCCACTGGCACTTTAACATTGTGTGCCTGTGGGAAGGAAAAGAAAAACTTTTACCCATTGGCTTCCATCTCCCACTGGATAGAGCCAAAGGGTGTTAACCTCTGTAAATATATAGCACCTGGACCAGTTTCTCCTCACCCCATCAAAGAAGACAGGCAGAGAAACTAAGAGATTCTTGCTAGGGCTAAAGCAAGATGCTTTCGGGTACACCCCTATGAAACTGATTGCTACAGGTAGAGCGAAGGTGAGCCTTTATGGTAAACACGAGAGATGTCCTTCATGAGCTCCATTGAATTAAAAAAAATCCTGAGTATCATACACACACAGAAAGTCAAATTCGTCCCACATCCCTCAAGGAAGAGACCAGTCTGTCTTAAAGCCCCAACACTGAAGAGTTAGTTGAATCCTGTCTATTTAGACCTCAGTCACTTTACATTTGTTGAACTGGGCTTGCTACAATGGTCTACTTACAAATAGCATTGGAAATGAAAACACTAAGCAATGGCCTAGTGAATACCTTGGGTTCAAGATGTAATCCTCCTTTCCCCTATCTGTAGCAGTAACCCTAGCTCCTTTTGGTACTCTTGCAGTATTATCTACGAATGAGACAAACTCTTCCATACATCTGTTTGTTCACAGGAATGAAAACATAAAATGACCGGGTTCTACCTTCTTGATCAGTGGATCCCATTCTGTGTGGGACCTGGACTCTTCAACAGGACAGATTGGTCTTTCCTATGTGTCAGTGTGGTTAGACTGCAGATCCCAATTATTCAAATACGTAGTTTTATGAAGGTAGCTCATAGATATAATTCAAATCTATAAATAGTTGATTTTTAGTGAAAGTGTTAATCGCTCAGTCATGTCTGAGACTGTTTGTGACCCCACAGATTGTAGCACACCAGGCTCCTCTGTCCATGGAATTCTCCAGGCAAGAATACTGGAGTGGCTTGCCATTCTCTTCTCCAAGGGATCTTCCTGACCCAGGAATCAAACCCAGGCAGATTCTTTACAATCTGATCTACCAGGGAATCCCTAAGAATAGTGGAATGGGTTGCCATGCCCTCCTCCAGGGGATCTTCCTGACTCAGGGATGGAACCCGTGTCTCTTATGTCTCCTGCACTGGCAGGCAGGTTCTTGACCACTAGCACCGTTTAAGTAAGAGAGATTAGCCAAGAAAATCTGCATAGATCTGTTTCAGTCACTCGAAAGACCTTAAAAGCACAGCTGAGGGGCTTCATGGTGGCTGAGCAGTAAAGAATCTGCCTGCCAGTGGAGCAGGCACAGGTTTGATCTGGGAAGATCCCAATGCCATGGGGCAACTAAGCCCACGTCACAACTACTGAGCCTGTGCTCTAGAGCTCGAGAGCTGCAACTACTGACCTCAGCGCCCTAGGGCGTGTGCTCCCCAAAAGAGAAGCCACTGCAATGAGAAGCCTGTGCAACATGACTAGCGACTAGCTCCCACTCTCCACAACGAGAGAAAAGCCCATGCAGCAAAGAAGACCCAGCAGAGCCTAAATAAACAGATACATAAAATTATACATATAAGTTTATTTACATGCACACACACACAAAGAGCTGAGCTGAGGTTTCCTTGAGGAAAAATAATCTCTGGGTCGTAGCTGCAGACTGTGCCTCATCATCCTAGTCTGCCTTTCCTGATAGTCTGCCCTAGAGATTTTTGACTTTTAGACTTACTTTGCCAGCCCCTGCAATCACTCAAGTGATCGATGGTAAAAACTTCCTTTCTTCTCTCGTTCCTTCTCTCTCTCCCCACCCCCTGCCTCCCCCTGTCTCACACATAGACACACTTTCTGTTTCTTCTATTAGTTCTGCTTCTTTGGTTGAATCCTGACCAAGCCAGCCTCCATCCCTTCCTGTCTCTGAATTGTTTATTGCCTGACACATTATTTTAAAGAATGTTAAATTTAGGCAAATCTGTGATTTGGCACAATTTGCATTTGGAGCTCTTTCACGTGCTTTACCAATTTCATCAACTCTATTCCCTTTTATTCCCCATGATTTGACTTATAGTGTACCAAATTTCCATAAATTCTTGCTAAAATATTAGGTGGACATGTGTAACAGACACAATGTGAATTCAGAGAATTTAAGTGTAATGAATAAACTTTAAACAGGGGTCAAGTTTCTCAGGAATGAAACTGAAATGATAGGATGACAGGTTACAGGTTCGATTTTTTTTTTTTCTGTCAGCCATTTCTTTTGCACAGACGCAATAAGAAATTAATTAAAGATCCCTTTGCAACCAAAGCCACTTCAGTGAGTAATGGCACTTCAAAATAAATTGAGCATTTTTATATCGAAACATCCCATGAGTTAAATGTTCTCTACTGAAATATGATCAGTGAATATGAAAGCCTAACTACTTCTCTCCCAAGATCCATAATTAAATAATAGGTCTCAGGTTAGTGGTATTGACATAAATAAAGAATATATTGATGAATTCTATGGACATTTAATGTCACTGAATGATAGAAGATGGAGTTCTTTAAATTTATCTAATTGATTTAGTATGATCAAGTTATTTATAAGTTGAAATCAATATGAATGAATATATTTTATTAAGTCCTAGTGCTTTTTTATTTAATATATATTATATATTGGGTTGGCTCCCCCAGTGGCTCAGTGGTAAAGAGTTCACCTACTAATGCAGAGATGCAAGTTCAATCACTGGTCAGAAATCTCTGGAAAGGAAATGGCAACCCATTCCAGTATTCTTGCTGGGAAATCTCATGGACAGAAAAGTCTGGTGGGCCATAGTCCATGGTGTTGCAAAAGAGTCAGACATGACTTAGGAACTAAACAGCAACAGCAATGACAATATATTGGGTTGGCCAAAAGGTTTGCTTATTATTATTATTATTATTTTCCCATAAGATGGCTCTAGTAGTGCTTAGTTATCTCTCAGTTCAGCTGCTCAGTCATGTCCAACTCTTTGCAATCCCATGGACTGTAGCATGCCAGGCCTCCCTGTCCAAAAGCAACTCCTGGAGTTTACTCAGACTCATGTCCATTGAGTCTGTGATGCCATCCAACCATCTCATCCTCTGTCATCCCCTTCTTCTCCGGCCTACAATCTTTCCAGCATTAAGGTCCTTTCCACTGTGTCTATTCCTCACATCAGGTGGCCAAAATATTGAGTTTCAGTTTCAGCATCAGTCCTTACAATGAATATTCAGGACTGATTTCCTTTAGGATTGACTGATTGGATCTCCTTGCTGTCCAAGGGACTCTCAAGAGTCTTCTTCAATACATCAGTTCAAAAGCATCAATTCTTCGGTACTCAGCTTTCTTCACAGTCCAACTCTCACATCCATACACGACTACTGGAAATGCCATAGTTTTGACTAGATGGACCTTTGTTGGCAAAGTAATATCTCTGCTTTTTGATATGCTGAGTTGGTTGGTCATAACTTTTCTTCCAAGGAGCAAGCGTCTTACAATTTCATGGCTGCAGTCACCATCTGCAGTGATTTTTAGTTATCTTTAACATCATTCTAAACAATTTTGATAGATTATATTGTGACAGCTGTCTTATCAGTGCACATGGTTAAAAAAATCAAAATTGATGAATTTTTGCATAGCCATTTTAATATTGAAGATAGAAGGAAATAAGCAACATTTGGCTTATTATGCTTTAATATTTCAAGAAAGGTAAACATGCAACTGAAATAAAAAAAAAGATTATTGCAAGAAAGGTAAAAATGCAAATGAAATGCAAAAAGGATTTGTGCAAAGTATGGAAAAGGTACTGACTGATTGAAGTCATTTGCAAAGTTTCTTACTGAATGATGCGCCACAGTTTGGTAGACCAGCTGAAGTTGATAGTTACCAAATCAAAACTTTAATTGAGGACAATTAACATTACACTACACAGGAGAAAACTGACATACTCCAAATATCCAAATCAAGCTTTGAAAATTATTCTTTGATTAGAAAACATACAAAGTTTGGGAAAGATGGAATTTTGAAGTTGCTTGAAAAATGGTAGAAAGTAGTGGAACAAAACTGAATATATTGTCCAATAAAATTCTTGTTGAAAATAAAATTATGTCTTTTATTTTTACTTAAAAATCAAAGCAAACTTTTGACCAGCCCAAAACATATATCTTGTATTTTTACCTGCCACCTATATATGTTCTTTGGTGAATGTCTCTTAAGGTGTTTTTATTCTGCAGTACATTCTTATGGTACCCTAGATTCCTTTGCTTTCTCTTCTTACATGTGAAACTCATTTAACTTCTCTCTAGAAAGTATGTTCCAAGGTCTCACCAGTTATTATTTCCTGCTCCAAAAATTAGATTGCTAGGTGATGTGTGCTGGATTACTAAGTGAATGAAAATATGGCATCAAATGAGCCAAATAATTATTCAAAATATTTTGCTGTCTCTGAAAAAGAAAAAAAGTATGACAGCTGTAAGAATCCAAGATAGTTCAGGACTACCTGAAGATATTTGTAGATTTATACAGCTTGCAGTAAACAAGTATGAAAATTGTCAATTAGAAGACTTTCAAAATCATTCTTTAGAATGTTAAAGTTAATGAACAATGAAAAGCATCAATAATGTAAAGAAGAGATATGAATGAAATATTCATAATGGAGATAGAAAAAAGAAATAAGCTGGTATACATAAAAAAATCTCTCCAAGTTTCTTAACACTGATAAATTAAGATGTGTATAAGAGACAGTCCTTTCTCCAGGCAGTTTTCACAATCCAGAGAATGAACTTGGGTCTTCTGCACTGCAGGCAGATTCTTTACTGTTTGAGTCTCCAGGAAGCCCCCAGCTGCAAAGGGGGCATCTTAAATCTTTCTCCAACCAGAACTTTTGAAATCATCAAGAACTCATTAAAAATCTGAGGGTAAAACAGGGCTAATAACTGTAAGGGCAAAGTGTAGAACTTTGATAGCAGTGGTTTCCAGAACTTAAGCACTAAGATGTGTTGCTTTGTGTGACTGGGCCAGAGACAACCAATAAAAATCACACACATTGAAATTAACTACAGTTCAGTTCAGTCGCTCAGTCGTGTCCGACTCTTTGCGACCCCATGAATCGCAGCACGCCAGGCCTCCCTGTTCATCACCATCTCTCGGAGTTCACTCAGACTCACATCCATCGAGTCAGTGATGCCATCCAGCCATCTCATCCTCGGTCGTAAGGCTATGATATTTCCATTGGCCGTGTATGGATGTGAGAGTTGGACTATAAAGAAAACTGAGTGCAGAAGAATTGATGCTTTTGAACTGTGGTGTTGGAGAAGACTCTTGAGAGTCCCTTGGACAGCAAGGAGATCCAAGGACTGCAAGGAGTCCATCGTAAAGGAGATCAGTCCTGGGTGTTCATTGGAAGGACTGATATTGAAGCTGAAACTCCAATACTGTAACCACCTGATACAAAGAGCTGACTCATTGGAAAAGACCCTGATGCTGGGAAGGATTGAGGACAGGAGGAAAAGGGGACAACAGAGGATGAGGTGGTTGGATGGCATCATCAAGTCAATGGACATGGGTTTGGGTGGACTCTGGGAGCTGGTGATGGACAGGGAGGCCTGGCGTGATGCAGTTCATGGGGTCACAGAGTCAGACATGACTGAGCGACTGAACTGAACTGAATTAGAGATAACACGTAGCCAGAGTGAAAATTCACTGAACATTGGATTTGAATATATTGTCTCCATCTGGAAGCTATATTAAATTTCCCCAGCATAGTTCTCATCTCTGTACTATATGTCTCATGAAGACAAATTTACTTAAGAGATTCTATATCTTACCGTGAATGTTAGTATTAATTAACTTTTGCTAAATGTATTGGGATTAAAGTTTAGAACAAATTCTCTGAGACTCAGTTAAGTCCAATGCCTGCTCATGGAAATGCCCTTCTTTCTAGGATATGACAAATGAATGCCGGTGGTCTAAGAGTTCATGAGTAAAATGAATACTACAAGACAGAATTAAGCCTCAGAATGAAATTCTGCCAAAAGAGAATATGCTGACCTGATTTTAGGCTTTAGAGGCATCAAAAGTTGAAATGTAGTAATTTGGTTAAGGCTTGTTTTTGTTCCTGTATGCCTTTATATATTATATAGGGGCAAAGTGTTTCTTAATATGGGAATTTATGAATATTGTTTCCCTGGTAGCTCAGCTGGTAAAGAATCCACCTGGCATGCAGGAGACACCAGTTCAGTTCCTGGGTCAGGAAGATCCCCTGGCAAAAGGATAGGCTACCCACTCCAGTATTCATGGGCTTCCCTGGTGATTCAGATGGTAAAGAATCCACCTGCAATGCAAGAGACCTATGTTTAATCCCTGAGTTGGGAAGATTCCCTGGAGGAGGGCATGGCAATCCACTCCAGTATTCTTATCTGGAGAATCCCCATGGGCAGAGGAGCCTGGCAGGCTATAGTCCATGAGGTCACAAAGAGTTGGACACGACTGAGCAACCAAGTGTGTACACACACACACACACACACACACACAAGAATCCTCTGTCAAAAAACAAAGATAGATCTCTCAGATGGATCAGATCTATACAGATACATGCACTATACATAAACACACATATATGTAGACACATATACACACACAAAGGCTCAATACATTTATCTTATAGGACTATAGTTTCTTATTATGTCATTTGTTGTTTAATTGCTAAGTTGTGTCTGACTCTCTGTGACTCCATGGACTTGTAGTCTTCCAGGCTCCTCTATTCATGGGATTTCCCAGGCAAGAATACTGAGTTGGGTTGCTCTTTCCCTTTCCAGGGGATCTTCTTGACCCAGGGATCGAACCCAGGTCTCCTGCATTGCAGGCAAACTCTACTGTCTGAGCCACCAGCGAAGTCTTGGTGTAGAATAGTCTACATGTCTGACTGGTCTGGATTATCTTTTGTGTGTTTTAGTCTGTTCTTGTTGCAGGAGATCTGTACTGACATAAGCACTTTTTCATCCTTCTTTCTCTCCTTCTTTAATTAGAGCATCATCACTAAGATATAATCATTACTTGCATTCGTTCAGAGCTCAGACCTGAAGTATCCATTTGAAAGAGTCAGTTCCTAGGTAGGTTGCTAAGAAGTGCAGGATCCCCAAGGAGGAGAAAGGGGTCTGGGGCTCTTAAGGATAAAAGGACAAACTTTTTTTTTTTTTCCCTACATTGCTTTGTCTTAGTCAATATAACAATATATCTTGGTCGAGGACATGTTTCTCCTAAACAAGAACCTTTTGACTAATCTTGTGATCTTAAGGAGTTTATTGTGGGAGTGGGTCTGATAAGACCTTTCTATTGTTAGTTCTAATCTTGTTAATTTAAGATGCATGTTGTGCTAGTGGGTCTGGCAATAGTGTATAAGGCCTTGATAAGACTAGTGAGTGGGGGCACTCTCCAGCCCTCTTCTGATGTCTGTGTCAGAAGCTTTCTCTGTCCCCTTTAATACTTTATTAAAACTCTGCTATACAAACTCTGCTATCACTCTTGAGTAATAAAGCCTGGTCCCTGGTCCCAAAGCTAAATATTCAGAGATCATGAATCTGACATCGTTCACTGTAAGCTATCACATCCTTTATGAACCCGATGATTGCAAGCTCTTCCAAGTCTGACTGAAGCAAATCTTCACTCTTTCAAGCAGATGCTCTCTGAGTTTATCTTTTGCTCTGAATGGTGTATTATGCTCTGATAGTTATACAGCCTTTTTTTATTTTTATTTTTTTGAGGGTATCTTATAAAAAGGCCCTTGCTGCCTACTCTATCTAAAGCAATTCTCTTCCTATTAATAACTTAGTCCCTGTTACTTTCCTTCATGTCACAACCAAATGGAGATTCACTGTGTTTGCATCTATGTTTTTGTCTGTTTCACTCCCTAGAATTTAAACTTCACAAAGGCAGGGGTCTTTTGTATAATTGTACCATTCTCCCCAACACCTTATACTGTCAGACACACAATGAGGGCTCAAAGAATCTTCTGATGATTAATGGATTAAAATCATTGTTTAGAGGCTTTCCAGGCAGCTCAGCAGTAAAGAAACCACCTGCCAACGCAGGAGACTCTAGTTCAATCCCTGGATTGGGAAGATCCCCTGAAGAAGGAAATGGCAACTCACGCCAGTGTTCTGGCCTGGGAAATCCCATGGACAGAGGAGCCTGGCTGGCTACATTCCATGGAGTCCCAAAGGAGTCAGACATGAGTTAGCAACTAAACAACAATGTTGTTAATAAAACTTTAGGCAGAGATACTTAGTGAAGTAATCAACTTACTGAGTTGCTCATGTTTGTAAGTCATACCCAGTCTTCTTTAGGACTTTAGTAGAGTATAAATCACAGAGAACTTTTCAAGGGTGTAGAGCTTTGGCACCACGGTATCAATGGTGGCCTCTAGTAAAGGCCAGTGTACCTCCCAGGAAAATGGACACCACTTAAGGCAATTCTCTGAAGAAGTCAAGGTGTACTGCAAAACATTTCCAGCTCTCAGAGTGGCCCAGCAGTAAAGGACATCTGGAAAGGACAGTAGGAACGCTGATTATCATCCACTGGGCTGAACCAGTCAGATAATTCAAAAGCAATATTTTTTAGCAATGCTTTTTAATTGTATATCTTCAGAATACTTTTGTATTATGATGTACTACTTTGTATCACTTTTTTGTATTTTTTATTATTCTATGCTTTGTATTATTTTTGTATTATGTTTGCACTACTTTGGCCACCTGATACAAAGCCAACTCATTGGGAAAGACCCTGATGCTGGGGAAGATTGAGGGCAGGAGAAGATAGGGGGTGACAGAGAGTGAAATGGTTGGATGGCACCCCTGACTCAATGGACATAAGTTTGAGAAAACTCCAGGAGGCAGTGAAGGACAGGGAAGTCTGGCATGCTGCAGTCCATGGGGTTACAAAGAGTTGAACATGACTCAGTGACTAAACAACAAGAGTACTTCTGCAACTGAAAACTTATAAAAACTTTAATCAAAGCAGTGGTAGCCACCAAATTAAAAAAAAAAAAAAAGCTTTGACCATTAGTAATAAAAGTGAATGTTGTTTCATTTTCTTTGATGGTAATTTCTCAAACCATTTGGAGAAAGAAAATATGATGCCTGTTTATTAGGCAATAAATATAACACTGAAAACCTGAAAGTGTACCCAAGCATGTTCATCTGTCCTTAAGAAGTGATTTTCCTGTTAAAAATTCATGATATGATACTTGGAACACTCAAGTTTGGCCAATGGCAAGGGATCTGCTTCTTTGATGAAGTAATACAGATCTGGATATTGTCACCATGGAAAAAAGCGATCCCTCCAAGTTTTCACTATGAGGAAGCCAGTGCTTCGGACATGATGTTCCCTTCTCTTGAAGGAACATATTTTAAGTAGTGGAAAAGAAACTGCTGTTCCAGATTCGTTTTTAAAATAAATTAATATTTTACTTCAATTTCTGTATGGCACATCTATGGTTAAACGAATATTGGGTCTGGGGTAAGGGATACAACTTCTATTGGTTTGGGATTGACAAGATGACAAATTTGTCTTTCATACGTTTGAGAACAAAAGATGAGCCACTAAAATTAAAAATTTTGTAAGCTGTACTAAATATAAGAAAAATAATTTTTCCTTAGTGCATGAATTTCTCTTTTGGCAAACAAATTTTTATCAGGCATGTCTACCATTTTGATTAGAATCGTCTGGTAACTCTCAGTTATTCTCAAAAGCACCTTTTGTGATTTTGGAAGACCAGGATCTTGCATCTTAAGAAGTAAGAAGCAAATATCAAGTAACATAGTTGCATTAACTTCCTATTATAGTATTTCTCACTGAATACTATCTACAGTAGTAGGTTTTTACGCCTTTTGTTCTGAAGACCCCTTTATACTCTTGATAGTTTTAAAACACAAAAATACACAATTATTACCATCCATTATCAGCCAAATGGATGTCATCATCATGTGTCACAATTTCTGGAAAATTCCACTATACTCTTTTTTTTTTTTTAATTTTACTTTATTTTACTTCACAATACTGTATTGGTTTTGCCATACATCAACATGAATCCACTATGGGTGTACACATGTTCCCAATCTTGAACCCCTCCTCCCACCTCCCACCTCCAATTCTTCATGGAACTCTAAATTGAGACATACACTTAATTTGTTTTCAAAGATTTTCATATCTATTAGGGAAATAGATCAATACATAAACAGTCATGACACAAGACACAATTATCAGATTATCTACAACAAATATCTATTTGTACTATCAGAAAAACCATCTGGAGGGAATAAACTTGTTACTCACACAATAAAATGGGTGCAACTTAGTATTAATAGTTCTGGTAATGAATTTGCATTCTCCTTAATGATCTTGGTGACTCAGACTTTTTACACCCTAAAAGACTCAGTTTCACAAGTGAGACTGGAAACAGACAATGAATTTTTGATTTAAATTTGATATCTTTAGATTATTATAGGAAAAGATAGAGCTATTTTGAAATGTCTTTACCTTAGGTACAAGAGACTGATTTAATTTAGGGCTGGGACTGAAAGTCTGAATTCAGACAACACTCATTCTTAATCAGTATATTACTCAGATGATTCAGGTGATAGAAAATAAATTTCACTTGGCAGAGATTTCAAAGGATGTTTATTTAAGCCACACCAAAATGATGTAATAAACAATTTCTAAAGAAACTTATCATGATAAGAAATTTAACTGGAATTTATAACAAAGATGTGAACTAAAGTATTTCCTTAAGGTGTATGCACAAATTATTATAGATTGAATTTCAATCACAGTCAGGTTAGAAGACAAGAATTTAGAAGTTCAGCAGTTATCTATTTTTAAGTTTGTTTGTATGAAATACTATCCATTTAGGAAACTATCTAAAAAAGTCTATTCTTTGATGCATGTTTCCTAAGCAGATCAATTTAAATTTATCAAAATGTAACACAGTTGAATTTTCAATGAAACATAGCATATTATAATTATTCTAAAAGAAACTGAACATATCCTATTATTTTAAAATATACATAATGGACATCAGTTGATCTAGACTACAGTCACACTGAAGATATATCTTCATTACACATTTCCATTGAACCTCACAACTTTAATAAAATGGAGGTATTATTACTACCAGTCCTAATTTAATTTTAAAGAAACTCATGGTAAATTACTCAATTTTCCTGAGCCTAAGTCACAGAGAAATAGGACTTAGATCTTCCAACTCCATCATTAGTATAATCTTCTCTATCACACCACAAATTTGTCTAGACTGAGTGATCAATAAACCATTCTTTTTGGTTCTTTTCTGTGTTGGGAAATAAAGGATTCCATGTTGCTTAACTTCATCAGTAGCCTTACCCAAACCTATAAACTTAGCAGCCAAAGAAGAAGATTTCATCAATCTCTCTCCTGGATTTTTGTATTTTTTAAAAATTTGCTAGTAACTAATCTTGTATGTGTATGTAGTGTATGTGTGTGTGTGTAGCAAAGTTTTGTTTTCCATAACTAGACATAAAAAATTTAAAGTGTAAATGGAAAACATAGTTAAGTCAATTCATATCATGATTTAAAATAAATAGCAAATAAATCAACCAAAATAAATCCATGACAGAGCAATAATAGATCTGCAATTTCAGCCATGGACCATACTCTTCCAGTATTTCAATTGTTCCTGGAGGAATTAAGAGTTCTCTCTTACCCTAGTGAGAACTTGCCTGAACTAGTCTGAGATATTTTATCATCCAAGGAAATTCCATTCTAGGAGTGAGACAGACTAGATAACTCTGAATTACCCATTATAAATTATCTTAGAGTGTAGATAGCCTTTCAAGACATTACTGACTCTTCTGACAGTTGCTTTGATTAGTTTATACCATATGAAATTGCCATTATTTTTAGGTCAACATTAATTTGACAATTTCATGTGTTTCAACTTAATACCTTCCTTGTATGATATGAGTATGAACTTTGGGGTTCAAATACCTTTACTTATATGTAAGCAATTGCCCTTGCTGGCTAGGGCAAGTTAATTAACCCTCAAATGGACATGATTATCAGAGATAGGCCTTATAAAATTGTTGAAGATTGACTAAAACTATAAATACATTTATATTTAGCACAGTGCTAGATAAAGTAGTACCCAATAAATAATAGGCTTTGCTATTGTTCATTGTTCAGTCACTAAGTTGTGTCCGGCTCTTTGTAACCCCATGGACTACAGCATGCCAGGCTCCCCTGTCCTTCACTATCTCCCCAAATTTGCTCAAATTCATGTCCACTGAATTAGTGATGCTATCTAACCATCTCATCCTCTGATATTGTAGGGCTAATATTATTGCTAAACTCCTACATTTTAACTTTGAAATTTACCTTCTATCTTCTCATTCAGTAAGACTTACTAATTACTGAACCTCCATTTTTCACCTTACTTCTGTCATGATTAGGTATGCAGAGCAGTCACGGTGTTCTAAAAATACCTACCTGAATAAGCTTGGTTAGTATTAATGTTCAATATTAGAATTTGGTCCTTAAGTCAATAATTCTTAATGTTGATGTCATATGTGACTTAGACAATAGAGCACATTTACACCTGGATTCATACATACAATTTTTTGAGGCATTTATAAATGACTTTGCTTTTGATTTCCTCACAGAGAATGTTTTCAGTATTCCATAACAAAGTTAGATATAAGATACGTGATATTCTCTTAACCTCACTGCTACTTCCTCTTGGCCCTAGACAATTGAGAGTCTACACTTGTTCCTCTACTAGTTTCCCAGACATTATTTTAATTTATATTATTTTTAGAATTGTTCTTTCAAATTCACAAGCAGTCTAGTGTGCCTTTTCCCAGATATTGGTCTCTTCACATTTTTTCTCTAACTGCTATGTGATCCAGAGTGTAAATTCCTCGAGGTCAGGCTTTATATTATTCATTTTGTATTTGATTAGCACATCAATTCAGTTCAATTCAGCCATTCAGTCATATCCGACTCTTTGGTACCCCATGGACTGCAGCACACCAGGCCTCCCTGTCCATCACCAACTCCTGGAGTTTACTCAAACTCATGTCCATCGAGTCAGTGATGCCCTCAACCAGCTCATCTTCAATTGTCCCTTTCTCCTCCCACCGTTGATCTTTCCCAGCATCAGCGTCTTTTCCGATGAATAAGTTCTTTTCATCAGGTGGCCAAAGTATTGGAGTTTCAGTTTCAGCATCAGCCCTTCCAATGAATATTCAGGACTGATTTCCTTTAGGATTGACTGGTTGAATCTCCTTGCTGTCCAAGGGACTCTCAAGAGTTTTCTACAACACCACAGTTCAAAAGCATCACTTCTTCAGCACTCACTGAAGAAACAGTGACAGATTTTATTTTTGGGGGGCTCCAAAATCACTGCAGAAGGTGACAGCATGAAATTAAAAGATGCTTGCTCCTTGGAAGAAAAGTTATGACCAACCTAGACAGCATATTAAAATGCAGAGACATTACTTTGCCAGTAAAGGTCTGTCTAGTCAAAGCTATTGTTTTTCCAGTAGTCATGTATAGATGTGAAGTTGGACTATACAGAAAGCTGAGTGCCGAAGAATTGATGCTTTTAAACTGTGGTGTTGGAGAAGACACTTGAGAGTCCCTTGGACTGCAAGGAGATCCAGCCAGTCCATCCTAAAGGAGATCAGTCCTGGGTGTTCACTGGAAGGACTAACGTTGAAACTGAAACTCCAGTACTTTGGCCACCTGATGTGAAGAGCTGACTCATTTGAAAAGACCCTGATGCTGGGGAAGATTGAGGGCAGGAGGAGAAGGGGACGACAGAGGATGAGATGGTTGGATGGTATCACTGACTCAATGGGCGTGAGTTTGGGTGGACTCCAGGAGTTGGTTTTGGACAGGGAGGCCTGGCGTGCTGCAATTCATGGGGTCGCAAAGAGTCAGACACAGCTGAGCGACTGAACTGAACTGAACTGAAGGGCTTATTGAAAATATCAACATTTTTTCCTGAAACCAGAATGTTCATCTGGCATTTAGTCTAGAATATATATCTTTTTCTTTGCCTAGATTTCTGTTTTGAGCAGCTGCCCCAGTCTTATTCCTGGTTGATTAGAGTGCATCTTCTTGTTACAACTTGGGGTAACATTCCTTCTTAGAACTCTCATCTTTCAATTTCTGTGCTTTGATTATCAAAAAAATATTAATACAGCAATGTTAAATTCAATGGACAGTGCAGTCATCAGAAAGAAAAGAAGGCAAGTAAACAGACAAATAACTGAGCCAAATAATCAAAGGCTACATATGCAGCCAGTTTGTTGCTCTTGGTTGTGGTGATGTTATTTATATGTATCCTGAGAGATTCAGCAATGGTGGCACATACTCTTGACCCTATATAACATATCTTGGAAATTCATTTGGCTTAAAATTTCTGCCTTCAAAGCCTGTGAAGTAATATTTTTTTTAAATTTTACTACTTGTTTTTGTTGTTCAGTCACCCAGTCATGTCTGATGCTCCCTGTCCCTCACCGTCTCCCAAAGTTTGCCCAAGTTCATATCCAGTGCTTTGATGAGGCCATCGAGCCATCTCATCCTCTGATGCCCTCTTCTCTTTGTGCACTAAATCTTCTCCAGCTTCAGGGACTTTTCCAATGAGTTGGCTGTTTCCATCAGGTGACCAAAGTACTGGAGTTTCAGCTTCAGCATTAGTCCTTCCAATGAGCATTCAGCATTGATTTCCCTTAAGGCTGATTCATTTGGTCTCCTTACTGTCCAGTGGACTTTCAGGAATCTTCTCCAACACCACAGTTTGAAGTCATCAATTCTTTGTAATGTTACTACTTACTATTAGTAAAATTTCCTTAAGTTTGTCTAGGTTAAACCACCTGGACATTTAGACGTTAAAAAAACTTCTTCTTCTTTTTTTTTTTTTTTTGCTTTCACTGTTATTCATCATTGACAACATGTTTTTATTTTTTTAATTTTATTTACTTTCCTTTTTTTATTATAAAAATTCTTCTTGCTAAATACCACACTTCACCTTATTAATTTAAAGTACTAAGAATCATATAAGATATTCATCTTCAAAGAGGCATTATCAGTTTCTTAGTTTTAATCCCACAGGAGTCTCTACTTTATGTAATAGTCAATTAACAGACTTTTTTAAATATAAATTTATTTATTTATTTTAATGGAGGTTAATTACTTTACAATATTGTATTGGCTTTGCCATACGTCAGCATGAATCTGCCACAGGTATACATGTGTTCCCCATCCTGAACCCCATTCCCTCCTCCCTCCCCGTACCATCTCTCTGGGTCGTCTCAGTGCACCAGCTCCAAGCATCCTGTATCATGCATCAAACCTGGACTGATGATTTTTTTCATATATGATATTATACATGTTTCAATGCCATTCTCCCAAATCATCCCACCCTCTCCCTCTCCCACAGAGGCCAAAAGACTGTTCTATACATCTGTGTCTCTTTTGCTGTCTCACATACAGAGTTATCATTACGTTTAAATGAACTGGGTCATTTGAGAAGCTCAATCACCTTACAACGTGACACATTTCCTTCCTTTCTTCCTTTCTCTCCTCTTTCCTCCCTTCCTTCTCTTCTTCTTTTTTTCTCAAAGATCATATACATAGAATTTAGGATCTCTTCCATTTTATAACATCAAACAATGTTTATAGCTACATTCATTTATTAGTTCTAAATTGTTCTTCTAGAACTAAGCAGAAAATACCTAATTCTTTTTCAATGTGATAATTCTTCAATAAATAAATCTAGAAAAATAAGAATGTTTATATATTTTACATATATCTTATCTCTTGTTCTCCATTTTTCTTGCTAAATACCACACTTCACCTTATTAATTTAAAAGATCATCACCAACCTACCATTGGCCCGTGTGCCACCAGAGGAAACGAGTTCCCCATGATTGAATATTAAATTTGAGCAAATCTGAAACTTAAAAAGTTAAATTCTCACATTACTTTTCAAGAATATGAGCTTTATATTTTATCTAAATTCTAATTTCCTATTATTATATAATGTCATAAAAGAATTATACTCTCCCTCACCAATAACTAAATAGCATTTATATAATAACCAGATGTGAAACGTATTTACTTCATAAAGCTATTTTCAGGGATACATGAAGTAATCTATATAAAGCAGTTAGCACATTGCCTGATATATAACAGATGCTCAATAAATATTAGCTATTAATATAATGAGCCCCTTTGTTTGGGGTGGGGGTGGAGGCAAGAATTCTGGAGTGGGTTGCCATTCCTTTCTCCAGGAGATCTTCCCGACCCAGGGACTGAACCTGGGTCTCCTGCATTGTAGGCAGATGCTTTACTGTCTGAGCCACCAGGGAAGTCTCCACTAATATAATATTTACTAATTACTCTAAAGTTTTTTTGTAGAAGCTAAACATGAAGGGATGGTTATAGGAAACTTTCTAATTTATTGATGTTTTGAAAGGCATGTGATAGTTGATTCCTGGCTAATGTGTTTATCCTTAGTTGTGATTGAATGAAAGGTGCACAGAAGCAGAGTAATCTCATGGTACAGAGAAAATAATTCTGATTTCTACGTTAAACAGCAAGTGAATCAGCTAGTTAATGGCATGATCAAACAGACCTGGAAATACCAGTCTCTCCTATCACAGCATGAAGACTGATCTGTTTACAGCTGGAAATAATGCACACATTGTTCCTGAAACCACCCCATCACCACAAAATATCACTAAGGACTAGACAGTTTAATGCTCCTCATCATGTATACTTTGGCTGGTCCTATGGGGGAAATAACACAAAGTTTAATAAGTAGTTAATATTAAGTCAAAGAGCAGATAAAGAATGCTTTTCTTGGTGTTATCCACTTAATTTTAAATGTTGGTGTGATCTCCATAGAGACAGTTGTTTGTTTAGCTTGTACTCTTTACTTAAATATTTTAAAACATGTAGACCATTTTAGAAATATCCTATTTGAGATTATATTTTAACATTTTTATTCATGTGAATAAATTGGAATCAGTTCAGTTCAGTTCAGTCACTCAGTCGTGTCTGATTCTTTGCTACCCCATGGATTGCAATACGGCAGGCCTCCCCGTCCATAACAATCTCCTGGAGTTTACAGAGAAATCTTCTGTAAACTTACAGAGAAATCTTCTGGATCTAACAGAAGCAGAAGGTATTAAGAAGAGGTGGCAAGAATGCACAGAAGAACTGTACAAAAAACCTCTTCATGACCCAGATAACCATGATGGTGTGCTCACTCACCTAAAGCCAGAATGCAAAGTCAAGAGGGCCTTAGGAAGCATCTTGATGAACAAAGCTAGTGGAGGTGATGGAATTCCAGTTGAGCTTTTTCAAATCCTGAAAGATGATGCTCTGAAAGTGTTGCAGTCAATATGCCAGAAAATTTGGACAATTCAGCAGTGGCCACAGGACTGGAAAAGGTCAGTTTTCATTCTAATCCCAAAGAAAGGCAATGCCAAAGAATGTTCAAACTACTGCACAATTGCACTCATCTCACATGCTAGCAAAGTAATGCTCAAAATTCTCCAAGCCAGACTTCAGCAGTATGTGAACCGTGAGCTTCCAGATGTTCAAGCTGGATTTAGAAAAGGCAGAGGAACCAGAGATCAAATTGCCAACATCTGTTGGACAATCAAAAAAGCAAATGAGTTCCAGGAAAACATCTACTTCTGCTTTCTTGACTATGCCAAAGCTTTTGGCTGTGTGGTCACCACACACTGTGGAAAATTCTTAAAGAGGTTGTAATACCAGACCATCTGACCTGCCTCCTGAGAAATCTATATACAGGCCAAGAAGGAACAGTTAGAACTCGTCGTGGAGCAACAGACTGGTTCCAAATCAGGAATGGAGTACATCAAGAGTATATATTGCCACTCTGCTTATTTAACTTATATGCAGAGTATATCATGCGAAATGCTGGGCTTCATGAAGCACAAGCTGGAATCAAGATTGCTGAGAGAAATATCAGTAACCTCTGATATTCAGATGACACCATCCTTATGGCATAAAGTGAAGAGGAGGTAAAGAGCCTCTTGATGAAAGTGAAAGAGGAAAGTGAAAATGTTGACTCAAAACTCAATATTCAGAAAACTAAGATCATGGCCATCTGGTCTCATCACTTCATGGAAAATAGATGGGGAAATTGTGACAGACTCAATTTGGGGGGACTCCAAAATCACTGAAGATGGTACTGCAGCCATAAAATAAAAAGACGCTTGGAAGAAAAGCTATGACCCACCTAGACAGTGTATTAAAAAGCAGAGACATTACTTTGCCAACAAAGGTCCATCTAGTCAAAGCTATGGTTTTTCCAGTAGTCATGTATGGATGTGAAAGTTGGACTATAAAGTTGAGAGTTGAAGAACTGATGTTTTTGTACTGTGGTGTTGGAGAAGACTCTTGAGAGTCCCTTGGACTGCAAGGAGATCCAACCAGTCCATTCTAAAGGAAATCAGTCCTGAATATTCATTGGAAAGACTGATGCTGAAGCTGAAACTCCAATACTTTGGCCACCTGAGGAGAAGAACTGACTCACTGGAAAAGACCCTGATGTTGGAAAAGATTGTAGGTGGGAGGAGAAGGGGATGACAGAGGATGAGATGGTTGGATGGCATCACCAACTTGATGGACGTGAGTTTGAGTAAATTCCAGGAGTTGGTGATGGACAGCAAAGCCTGCCGTGCTGCAGTCCATGGAGTCTCAAAGAGTCAGACATGACTGAGTGACTGAACTGAACGACTGAGTAATAAAAAGTGTAGTAACAGCCAATATTTTTTGAGCACTTACTATATTTAGGGAATGTGTCAAGTGCTTTGCACAAATTATATCCTATATCCCTGAAAATGTCTCTATACAAACTGCACTATTACTTTGACAGTAACATATAAATTCCTATTTATTGAGGAGCTCATTCTCTTAAATGACAATTATAGCTTAGGGAATATTAGGATTTAAAATTAGGATTTTTTTTTTAATTAGGATATAAAGGTCATCTACTTGTAACCCTATTGTGAAGTTTGAACTTTCTGTACACCGTCCCTTTTAAGTGTTATTCAAGTTTAGTATTTCAGGTATGAGAAACTAACTGCCTCTTTATAGGGCTCACCCTATCTCAGAATTTTTTTTTTAATTAGGATATAAAGGTCATCTACTTGTAACCCTATTGTGAAGTTTGAACTTTCTGTACACCGTCCCTTTTAAGTGTTATTCAAGTTTAGTATTTCAGGTATGAGAAACTAACTGCCTCTTTATAGGGCTCACCCTATCTCAGAACAGTTTTAGCTGTTACAGAACTATTTTAAGTTCACCCAAATTATGCTTTTCTTTAATTTCCTTAGTTGTCTGTTTTCTTGAAGCAAGACAGGACTTGTTAGATCAAGTCTTAAGAAATGTATACTGTGCCCTGTACTGCTGTCTAAGATGTTTCTTTCCCAGACAAACTTCCCAAGTCTATTCATTGTTCTGTATGTGACCTCTGCCATCACTCCGCTCTTCTAGAAGCTCTTCTGTGAGTCATCTCTGGATTTGTCTCTGCTTATCTTAAAGACTGCTTAGTAGAGTAGCTGCTGGTGAGAGCAGCAACACAGATTTTCTATCAACTGCCTAATTTGTTGTCTCTTGTTGTCTCTCTTACCCTCTATGAGTTTAACAACTTATCTAAACTTTTCTTTGTTATAAATTAAGGATGAACATGGTCTCTCTCTCATAGACTTTCTGTCATGTTTCAAGGAGATATTTCACATAATATCCTCAGAATAGTTCTTGGAACATGGAAAATATTCAGCAAATGTTTTGTATTAATTTTAATACTATTAGCATGAAAACTGCCATCATAAATACTATTTTCAAGGTTTGATCTTCCCATAGCGTAGTGGTAATTTCATATAGTTTGTCTAATGACTCTACAATGGAGTTAGTTTTTGACAATCATGGAGATTAAAATTATAGATTGTATATATTAATGAATACATATATGTATTTATATATGCGATTGTATGCACATATAAACTGTGTATATTAGGATCGAACCCAAGTTTCCTGTCTTGCAGGTGGATTCTTTACCATCTGAGCTCCCAGGGAAGCCCTATGTATCTATGCTGCTAAGTCACTTCAGTCGTGTCCAACTCTGGGTGACCCCATAGATGGCAGCCCACCAGGCTCCCCCATACCTAGGATTATTTAGGCAAGAACACTGGAGTGGGTTGCCATTTCCTTCTCCAATGCATGAAAGTGAAAAGTAAAAAGGAAGTCATTCAGTTGTGTCCGACCCTTAGCATGGACTGCAGCCTACCAGGTTCCTCCATCCATGAGAATTTTCCAGGCAAGAGTACTGGAGTGGGGTGCCATTGCCTTCTCCGATGTATCTATAATCTGTGTGTATATATATTCAGTTCAGTTCAGTTCAGTGGCTCAGTCGTGTCTGACTCTTTGCGACCCCATGAATCGCAGCACGCCAGGCCTCCCTATCCATCACCATCTCCCAGAGTTCACTCAGACTCACGTCCATCGAGTCAGTGATACCATCCAGCCATCTCATCCTGGTTCACTGACATATTAACTTATGTAGTTGATAAATACTTATTGAAAGGATTGATTGTCAAGGAACATATATCTTTATTCAAATACTGTTTTTTTCCCCTTTTTATATATTCAATCAAATTGACATAAGACCTGGATTCTACTCCTTCAAAGTCTCTTGAATTTATTTCTACCTTTATTTTGCCACAACTTTTGCAAGCTCAACTTCATTATATCTTACTGGTAACCTGGGAAAATCTAATCATTGGTCCCTCTCCAATTTCTTCTCTCACCGGTAGCATTTTTCTTAAATGCAGATTTGATGACTTATCATTCTGATTGATAAGAATTTGCAGTTATTGCCTAGCCCAGTTACCCTTCATCTGGCCTTCCTCATAGAGTCCAGTTTATTTTTGCAGTGTTGATTTCTCCTGTTTTTTAAATGTATACCTAAGTAACTAGCAAACACATTCTACTTATTACTCTTTAAGAGCTATGTGAAGTTGGTACTCTCATTGCATTTTAATTTGCTCACATAGGCAATTTTTTGCCATTTTCATTGACTGCAATCCTTTCACATCACATGTCAAACACCACATCACGTCAAACACCTCTTTCACATCACATGTCAAACATCAATCAGTTCAGTTCAGTCAGTTCAGTTGCTCAGTCGTGTCCAACTCTTTGCTACCCCATGAATCACAGCACGCCAGGCCTCCCTGTTCATCACCATCTCCCGGAGTTCACTCAGACTCACGTCCATCGAGTCTGTGATGCCATCCAGCCATCTCATCCTCGGTCATCACCTTCTCCTCCTTCCCCCAACCCCTCCCAGCATCAGGGTCTTTTCCAATGAGTCAATTCTTCTCATGAGGTGGCTAAAGTACTGGAGTTTCAGCTTTAGCATCATTCCTTCCAAAGAAATCCCAGGGCTGATCTCCTTCAGAATGGACTGGTTGGATCTCCTTGCAGTCCAAGGGACTCTCAAGAGTCTTCTCCAACACCACAGTTCAAAAGCATCAATTCTTCAGCACTCAGCTTTCTTCACAGTCCAACTCTCACATCCATACATGACCACAGGAAAAACCATAGCCTTGACTAGACAGACCTTACTTGGCAAAGTAATGTCTCTGCTTTTGAAAATACTATCTAGGTTGGTCATGACTTTTCTTCCAAGGAGTCATTCCAATTCTCCAGTTCAACACAATCTCTTGGGACAATGCTGTTTGTTTAAATGCATCTTCAGTTCAGTTCAGTCGCTCAGTCGTGTCCGACTCTTTGCGACCCCATGAATCGCAGCACGCCAGGCCTCCCTGTTCATCACCATCTCTCGGAGTTCACATTTATAGTTATATCAGTCATTTGTATATTTGCCTTATGCCCTTAACTCAATGTTAATCCCTTGAATATAGAAATTATACCTTAATTTTATAGTAGCTCCTCACAATATTTAATCAAGTTCTTTGGAAATCATATGAGCTCAGTAAACGTTTGTTGAGATGGTAGTATTCCTTAAAATAGGCACATTATTTTTTATTTTTTTTAATGAACTATTTTTCCTCTTTTATAAAGACATACTGGGATACTCAAACATTGTTGAACAATAGCTTTGCAGAACTAACAGAAAATTTCTATAACTGTAAACTGGTGAACATAAATGATCCTGAAACATTTTACTTTTTGTATTTCATTTGTATATTGAAATACTGAAAATATCATTTACCCCATTTGCTTCTACATAAATTTGCAAAATACAAGAGAAAGAAAAACTCACAAAAAAAGTTTAAATTGCTGGTTTGGTAGGTGTTACTCTGCTTGAAATGACAGCCAAGAGTTTTCTTGATTTTTATTTATGTAGAGTTATGTTCACCAGCCACAAACTGTCGACTTAAACATATGATAAATACAACCAAGACATGGGCTGGCTGAGGAAACTGTGACTCAAGCACAGATAATTACTGTGCTAGAGTTAAATCAACTGACTGGGGATCTNCTTGATTTTTATTTATGTAGAGTTATGTTCACCAGCCACAAACTGTCGACTTAAACATATGATAAATACAACCAAGACATGGGCTGGCTGAGGAAACTGTGACTCAAGCACAGATAATTACTGTGCTAGAGTTAAATCAACTGACTGGGGATCTGGCGTGAATTACTGGCTATCACTCATCCAATAATCCTCTCTCACCTGGCCTTCCAAATAAGGATTAGCTTGTCTTTCCATGGTTGAGAAGACAACAGTGAAATTATAGTTTTGTCAAAGTGAAATGATGATTTATTACTCCATTATTAATTTTTTATGCAAGTGAGTTACAGTCTTTGTTTATTGTGGACTCAGTCTGGTTTGGCAACTCAACACATAAATTCTGTAATATGCATCAACTTTTATTACTTAAACCACTACTATTATTATGCAGGTAGCCGGTAGCATTGATTCCCTAGCTAGGAAAGGGGAAAACTACCGCCTTTTGCTGTCCCCTGACATACATACACAGGGGAGCTATGTGGCAATGTCTGAAAACATTTTTAGTTGCTACAAATGGGCAAAGCTAAAGGCACTTCAGAGGCAGAAACCAGAGATGCTAATAGGCATCTTAGATGCACAGAAGAGTCTCTCACCAGGAAAAAAAAAAAAAGAATCAGAATATCTAAGTACCCACTCCATCAGTTCAGTTCAGTTGCTCAGTCATTTCTGACTCTTCGCGACCCCATGGACTGCAACACGCCAGGCCTCCCTGTCCATCCAACTGCCAGAGTCCACCCAAACCCATGTCCATTGAGTCGGTGATGCCATCCAACATCTCATCCTCTGTCGTCCCCTTCTCCTCCTGACTTCAATCTTTCCCAGCATCAGGGTCTTTTCAAATGAGTCAGTTCTTCCCATCAGGTGCCCAAAGTATTGGAGTTTCGGCTTCAGCATCAGTCATTCCAATGAATATTCAGGACTGATTTCCTTTTGGATGCACACCTCTATATACATCTCTAGCTCGGCCACATTACACCTGTATGACTTTGGACAGTTTGTTTAATCTCCATAAGCTTCACTTTCAATATCTATAAGATGAAGATAGTAATATTCAAAGATTTGTTTTGTTAACTTATACAAGTTGTTAAACTACATAATTAATTTAGTACTTAAAGCATGCAGTCAGTTCCTGGAACATAGTAAATGCTCAGCAATGCCATTTTAAAGTTAGTGAGATTTAGAAAAGAAAGAAAGTGTTAGTTGCTCAGCTGTGTCCGACTTTGAGACTCCATGACTGTATTTCACCAGGCTCTTCCGTCCATGGGATTTCCCAGGCAAGAATACAGGAGTGAGTTGCCATTTCCTTCTCTAGGGGATCTTCCCAACCCAAGGATTGAGCCTAGGTTTCAGGAATCTCAGGCAGATTCTTTTCCATCTGAGCCACCCAGGAAGCCCAGTAAGATAGATAATCTTAATAATTATGATGGGAATCCTAAAAATCCCCAATTTGATATTGTACTTCTCAATTAATTATTCATAACATAAAATTTAAAGAACTGCCACTATACTACTAGTGATAAATTTGCTTAAATATTGAAAAATACATGTTAGACCAAAAGAGGCTCTTTCTTGATCTATTGTTCTATGAGACAGATTTCAATTATATCTCTGCTATTGATAATTGATTTTTGATCAACTTTGTGACTGATAGGGAATCAAGCATCACCAATAATATAATGACAAGGAGATACCCATCATGATATAGCCTTCAGGGTCCTCACTAGAAATAATTGTACTGGGCTTTTGATCTTTTCTTTTCAAAAATCAGATTTTCCTTCTTAATCTTAAATTCAAGAGAGTATTGATTTCTGAATTAACTCAACATATATAAATGCATCTCAACACTTCAGGAGAAGGCAGTGGCAACCCACTCCAGTACTCTTGCCTGGAAAATCCCACGGACGGAGGAGCCTGGTAGGCTGCAGTCCATGGGGTCGTACAGAATCAGACACGACTGAAGAAACTTAGCAGCTTAGCAACACTTATAAAGACTGTTTTATATACATGAGACTTAGTCTTAATTTATTCCACTCTGACTCCTAAATTATCTGGTTCTTGATTTTCACATGAGAATTCTAAGAGAGTTAGATGTGTGTTCATAATTCTTTTAAGTGTATTTGTAAAATATAAATTTTACCTTTCAAGATAAATAAATATACCTGAAATTTAAAAGAACAAAATTAGTGTAAATTCATGTAGTAGTATGTTTGCAGCTATCCAACAATCCCAAATAAAAATATCAATTCTCTAAAACTGTACATTTTTCAGATTTCCTTTTTCTCTACTTATTAATATAAAATTCCACTTAACAAAGGTGGTATTGATACAAAAATGTCACTACTTTTGTCAAAGTCCTTTATTTCCCAGGACAGAACCAATAGTACACTTCTAAATTCTCCACACATCAAACTTCATCTTGATCTCCTTGAGGTGTCTAGGTTGTGTTCATCTGAACTATTTTGGAGGTGAATTGTCTCATATTGGCTAACTCACATAACTACTGCTCACCTTTCCTGAGCTCTTTATGGGTTTGCTGTTAACACAAGAGATACTCTTTAACCCAAAGTTTTATCACATTCCTCAGCTAAGATATCATTACTAACACTCCTCTCTTTGGGTTATCAATAGATATTTAATCTTGATACAGATATATATAAAATCCCCTATTATTTGAAATCATTCTTAGAAAGAAATTTTCAGCACTTCTCACTGATACCCACAATGTATGTAAAACACTTCATCTGAGTTGGGAGTGGGAGGTTAAGAAGTAGGACGGAATTTCGGGCTTTGCTTTTGTGACACAAAAATTTCAATTAAAGAGACAGGAATGCAAACTAATTTAAACTGAACACAGAGATTGTCTGGTTGACTTCTTGTGATAAGGAGAAGGTAGTTTCAAAGCTGGGAGCTGCTCTCATGGCATTAGGAGAACAGAGAAAATGATATGAGAAGTCAAAGTATGAAACCATATTTTCATATGTGCACTAGAGCAGAAATACACAGGGACCAAGGTAGTTAGGGTTGCCAGTGCTCAAAGATTAATCAGAGAAGCATTCAAAAAGGATGTTGGCACTGATAGAGGCATTTATATGTATGGCAAGTGATGTTACCAAATTGATTGACCTGACTTCCTCTGGGGTCCCAGTCCAGGCTGAGATGCCCCCTGTTTTGGCCATGGGGATTCTATTCCCAATCAGATTCTCAACACCAATTTGGGAACCAATGCTGAAAATGGAACAGTATAAACTTTATTCAGTAGTAAAAAAAGATAAAATAAAATGAAAAAAATGGAGAAGCAGGTTTCTACTTCAATAATCAACTTTGCAATCCATTTTGGGTGGAGAGACACCAAATATGTGGGAGAGCTGAGGTAAATCTGAGGGATTTGGAAAGAGTGGGGGTACTAGTTATGAGCTATTCAAGAACGGGGGTGTGGTTTAGACCTGAAGCTGATACAATTCTCCTTTACAGTTCCAATGTGGGCTTTCCCAATTATTGTCATGGCAACTGTCAACTGTCACAGAGCTGGTGGGTGTGTCATTTAACATGCTAATAATGCATTATCATCATAATGAGGATCCAGGTACAGTGGAAGTCAAATTTTCTACCATCTTGGGTCTAGCTGGTTCTCTCGGTTTTTTTGTTGTCTTTGCAGCTTCCTCCTGAAACTTAGATAGGAAATTAGTTTTTATTTGAGGGAGGGGCAGGGATATGGTTCTAGAGCAACAGACTTGGTAACAAACTGGGGGGGTAAGTTTGGTGCTTTCAGAGTTCCTGCCCATGGTTGGGTTACTGTTTGCCATCTTCATCTACCATCTGCTTGGGTGAGTAGAACAAGCAAAGATGGAGAAACATGTAACTATGTAGTGTTTGAAATCCACAGTATGGACTGAAGTAGAACAGAAACTAAAGGATGTTAGTAGTTGATGAGCAAAGAAACAGACTATTGAAGATGTAATAATTGGGGATTTTTTTTTCCCATTATGTTCTTGTAAAGTCTTTATGCTTATACTGTGACTGATATAATCAAAATGTTTGGAGGGAGACTTCTAGATTGTATGGCTTGAGGCTGTGACTTGCACTGCCATTAAAAATATCTATTCCAACTTACAAATCAAGGTGAAAGAAGAAAACAGCTTAGAGTCTCTCCATATATGAAAACAATACTGATTAAGTTTGTTTTATCTTTATTGCATGACATTTTATAGAAGGAACTCTAACTCTAGAACCAAACATAGGCAAGAGGTGAGAAGAAGGAAAACATGCAGCCAAAGAAAATTCTTGAAGAATAATGGGGAGAGGGATGGTGGTGATAATAACATTAAATTTTGTTGTATTTTTATAGCATGTACTGAATCAGTTCACTCTTCTTAAATTCAGTTGAACTTTCTGTATGTGTGAGCCTAATACAGACAAATCAATGCATATGAACAAACCTCACAGATTCTCCAGTTCAGTGGAAACTATGAGCAATAACTTCTTTTCATACCTCTGAGGTTAAAGACTCCTTATTCATTCAACAGAAGGCCTATTATGTGTCAAGCACTATTTTAGGTACTTGGGATGCATGGAAAACAGAAACAAAATGAACTTGACTTTATAAAGCTTTCATGCTAGGGAGGGGTGTGTGTGTGTGGTGCGCATGGGTGGGTGGGTGTTTTAGACTCTTCACAACCACATGGATCATAACCTGCAAGGCTCTTCTGTCCATGGAATTTTCCAGCCAAGAGTACTGGAGTGGGTTGCCATTCCGTTCTCCAGGAGATCTTCCTAAAACAGGAATTGAACCCAGGTCTCCTGCATTGCAGGCAGATTCTTTACCATCTGAATCACCAAGGAAGCCCAGTAAGAGATGGTCACAGTAAATTAAAAACTTACAAAAGTATATTATATAGTAACTTATAAAAACTTATCCAAGGAAGCTGTGAGGTAGATGGTAAGTAGAGATACACAGAGCACAGACTTGAGGCTCTGGACTGTATCCCTGTGGGGGTGGGAGGAAAACCCATGAGGTCAGTGGCATCAGGAGTGGCTGGGGGACTATGTAGCCTGGGTTCCTACAAAGAGTTAAAGCTGAGAGGAACTAATACACAAGAGAAGAGTACTGATCTTACTCCAGGAGCACACATAGCTTTTAATTAATGGTGGAAAGACAAAAATGACCAAGGTTATTGGGTAGAAGGCAGAGGGGCAGACAGTGGATTGCAGTTTCAAATGGAAAGGTCTGGGTAGGTCTCACAGAAGTGACTTTCATGCAAAACTTAACACATCAGTTGCTAAGTGAACAAAAGGATCTGTCTCCATTGTATATTCTAGTGGGAATAGACACTCCATATTCTAGGGGGAGGAGACAGGCAATTGCAACAAAGCATTATTATGTAATATATGCAGCGACAGGGACAAGTGGGTAGTCATCAGAAGGGGGTGCACTTTTGGATAATGCAGACAGTGAGAGTCTTCATTGGGTAGAATTTAAGCTGTTTCTATTGCTTCCCCATCTACTTGCCATGAAGTGATAGGACCAGATGCCATGATCTGTTTTCTGAATGTTGAGTTTTAAGACAACTTTTTCACTTTTCTCTTTCACTTTCATCAAGAAGCTCTTTAGTTCTTTTTTGCTTTCTGCCGTAAGTGTGATGTCATCTGAATACATGAGGCTATTGCTATTTCTCCCAGCAACCTTGATTCCAGCTTGTGCTTCATCCAGTCCAGCATTTCACATGATGCACTCTGGATGTAAATTAAATAAGTAGGGTGACAGTATACAGCCTCAACATACTCCTATCTTGATTTGGAACCAGTCTAGTGTTCCATGTCCAGTTCTGACTGTTGCTTTTTGACCTGCATACAGATTTCTCAGGAGGCAGGTCAGGTGGTTTGGTATTCCCATGGAAACAGTGACGGACTTTATTTTCTTGGGCTCCAAAATCACTGAAGATGGTGGCTGCAGCCATGAAATTAAAAGACATTTGCTCCTTGAAAGAAAAGCTATGACCAACCTAGACAGCATATTAAAAAGCAGAGACATTACTTTGCCAACAAAGGTCTGTCTAGTTACAGCTTTGGTTTTCCCAGTAGTCATGTATGGATGTTAGAGTTGGACTATAAAGAAAGCTGAGCGCTGAAGAACTGATGCTTTTGAATTGTGGTGTTGGAGAAGACTCTTGAGAGTCCCTTGGACAGCAAGGAGATCCAAACAGTCAATCCTAAAGAAAATTAGTTCTGAATATTTATTGGAAGGACAGATACTGAAGCTGAAACTCCAATATTTTGGCCACTTGGTGTGAAGAACTGACTCATTGGAAAAGCCCCTGATGCTGGGCAAGATTGAAGGTGGGAGGAGTAGGGGATGACAGAGGATGATACGGTTGGATGGCTGAGTGGATGGTCATGAGTTTGAGCAAGCTGAGGGGGTTTGTGATGGACAGGGAAGTCTGGCATACTACAGTCCCCGGGGTTGCAAAGAGTCGGACACAACTGAGTGACTGAACTGAACTGAACTGAAAATTTAAGCTACAGATCCTAATTCACATAATTCCTCAGCATGGAATTGAAGAAAGTAGGTCTCTGGCAAATCATACTTTCTAGCACTTTATTAGTGAGAATAATTCCAGGGAAGGATGTTTAATGAGAAGGAGAGTGAACCAGGGAAGGAGGGCAAGTGAATAAAAAGACTTGTTCTGATCTGGGTATCATTTGTGATCAGACCAACTTCAAAATACTTGGTTTCCCAGCACCATTTTCTAAGAGAGTAGAGCACGAGGCATCATTGAAAGACAAAGGGAAAGTATTCCTCTGTTAGTAGAGAGTCTCATTTGTGAAAGTTATACCCTACGGTGCTTTAATAGGGTAGCTTTAATAGGGTACACCTGGACTGCTCCTGTGTAGGATCTTAAATGTTCCAGGGTATCTCATACCTTGTGTGAGTGTATACTCCATCGTATCTGACTCTTTGTGACCCCGTGGACTATAGCTCTCCAGGCTCCTCTGTCCATGGGATTTCAGAGATAAGGATACTGGAGTGGGTTGCCATTCCCTTCTCCGGGGATTTTCCAGACCCAGGGATGGAACCCAGGTCTCCTGCATCTTCTGCATTGTTGGGCAGATTCTTTACTACTGAGTCCCTGGGAAGCCATCTCATACCATACACATATAAAAACTTTACCTGTACCAGGGAAACTTTGTGGTAGATAATTAATAGAGATACATAGAGTACAGGCAGGAGCAGCTCACTGTGACATGTGTCTCTATGAAGTTGGGAAGAAAAGAAGGAGGTCATGGGTCAATGGTGGCTGGGGTACCATGTGACAAAGGTCTCTGTACACAAAAAGCTAAGGGGATCTGACGCAGTACCAAAGCAAGGAGAATGGATCTTATGCTGTGAACACAAATTGTTTCTAATTAATGTTAGAAAGCTTCTCTTAAATTACTTAATAGCTGTTTATATAAATTAAGATTTGCAATATTGCTTCATTTATCAGAACACTAGGCAATCTTAACTAAATTCCAAATTAATAGTCTTTAATAGTGGTGGGAAAAAACCACTGGAAAAGTTAAAAGGAGTGGAAGAGAAAAAGAGTGTAGGCAACCATATTTTTATTTCACTTTACATATTCTTTGAAAAGAAAGAAAACTTTTACCTAAATTCATTTTCTTATACATCATTTTGTCTTCATCCGACTTTTGAACTACTCACATGGCACATCTTTATATCACAGTTGAAAATATTTATTTCAAACTGTATGTTCAGATAAGAGAAGGACATAGTATATAAGAAGTTTGAATATCTTTATTGTGTATTTTAAACAATTTGAATTCCATGTGCTTTGGGTATTTCAGTTCTAAGCACCAGTTATCTAAAGCAAGAGAGAACAGTCTTTCTTTCAGCACGTCACTATGAAACTTCACAGCTCTGGTAGAGTTGATAGAAGAGCAATTAATATTATGCTTTCTTATCTTCTTTTCAGTCTCTGTTCTGAAGTCACTGAAGTCATTCCAAAGCACTAAGTCAAATGTCTCCAATTTCACTCAATGTTTTAGGGCAATTTCATTAGCATTTAAGATATGCATATATGTGTATGTGCATTATAAAGAGAGAGAAAGAGAGTGCTCTCAATCCAGATTTCTCTTTAGAACTCGGGTTTTTCTTCCGATATTAGGCTAGATTGTAGAGCCAGTAGTCTTTTTTTTTTTTTTTTTCTTCCTTGAGATTTGAAAGCCATAATTTAAAAGTGCTTTTTCATAATGAAAAACTGAGTCAGAGAAAATCACTGCAAGCAAGACTTTCAATTTTTTTTGATGAAATGTCAAGGAAAGTAAAAGCTAAACTTGTCTCTTTGACTTGGTCTTAAAGTGGTTTATCCTCTTGTTTGCCCTCATCACCTTCTGCATTCCAAAGTGAAATCAACACCTTTGCCAAAGCAACAGAAAGGGGTGGTGACAATAATTGGGCTTTCATTTTTGTTGGTGGTTAAATATGATTATGACTTCTTTCCTAGTCAAGAATACATAAATTCTGTCTCCCAAAGAGGACAATAAAATAACATTATTTAGACAATCTATTCCATCCAGAGAAACCAGAGGTAAAATTTCACCTGAACATTTCTGGCTTTTCATCCTCTGTAACAATATTTTATCAAGGTAGTCATGTAGCTTACAAGGGCAATTTTTAGAAGATTTTTTAAAAGAAGAAATTTTCTTAAAGGTCTATATTTAATTCTGTTTTTAAAACTATTAGTTGAGATCAAGATGCTGGTCTTTTAACAGACCATTTCAGTGAAGTGAAGTCGCTTAGTCATGTCCGATTCTTTGCGACCCCATGAAGTGTAGCTTACCAGGATCCTCCCTCCATGGGATTTTCCAGGCAAGAGTACTGGAGTGCGTTGCCATTTCCTTCTCCAGGGGATCTTCCCAACCCAGGGATTAAACCTGGGTATCCAGCATTGTAAGAAGATGCTTTACCTTCTGAGCCACCAGGGAAGTCTGAAATCAGCAGTATTCACACAATAGAATTGTAGAAAAAGTGAAGTAAAACTTTAGGGGGACATTGTACTTATATTGATAACTATGTTGTATCCAATTCAGTAAGTTACTAGTAATGTGAGCACAAAGTGTATTAGAGCCAAAAAACATTGGAAAATTTATTCAACTTTAACTATTGAACTCTTTCTTATTTTAATGTTAGTCATAAGGAATTTCTTAAAATTTCTAACTTTATTGTAGCAATTATTAGTATTTTTCCATAAATATTGACATCAATTACACTTGCTATATCACCACAAAAGTAATCACATCTGATAGTTCTATTTCATAAATAGCTTTCAATGCTGTCCTTCTTGTCCCTTCTATGACACCCCCCTTATATAACTGATGACCATTTATCTTCACACTTTTTCCTATAGCCTTCCTAATAGACAATCTATTCTCTACAGTATTTCCAAGGTTCATTTGTCTAGGAACATATTTGTTGAATTCAATGTTTTACTATTCATACAGTAGAGACCAGATGCCTAGTAGGGTTTTCACTCATCTTAACTTTTCTTGTGTCCACATGTGTCAGTCAACACACACAGACTCAACATTTCCTGAATACCCCAAGCTCTTTATCCTCTTGCCTTAGCTTTTATCTCCTTTCTGTTGGGAATACTATTTCTCTGATCTTTCTGTCTCCCAGAATTCTTGCCCTTCATAGTATAAATCACATATTGCTAGGAAAGTCATCTGACCTTCCTAAAGAGTTAGTCACATCCTTCTATGTGTATCTGTAAAATGTGATCTGCTCTCTGTGGTGTGTGGGTTATATAAACTAGTGATACTTAAGGCTGTGAGCAACTCATTCATTCACCTAACTCACAATTAACAAGAGCCCACTTTGTGCCAGGTACTCTACTCCATGCTGAGGATACAAGAGTATATGAAATAGAACATGATCTCTCCGTTTTTGCTCTTCAAGTGCTAGGTTTTGTCCAACTCTTTGTAACCCCATGGACTGCAGCATGCCAGGCTTCCTTGTCCTTCACTGTCTCCCAGAGCTTGCTCAAATTCATGTCCATTGAGTCAGTGATGCTATCTAACCATTGCATCCTCTGCCACTTCCTTCTCCTTTAGTCTTTGATCTTTTCCAACATCAGGGTCTTTTCTAATGAGTCAGCTCTTCACATCAGGTGGCCAAACTATTAGAGCTTCAGCTTCAGTATCAGTCCTTCCAATGAATATTCAGGGTTGATTTCCTTTAGAATTGACTGATTTGATCTCCTTGCTGTTCAAAGGAAAGTTGTCCAAGGGATTTCTAGCCTCATCATGCATAATGACCATTTGGGGCACTTTACAAAGATGGAGATTTCTGAGATATACTATCAGATAATCTGACCTACAAGCTTGGGATAACTTTGGGGAGTCATCCGGAAAGGTGTCTTTTTATTAATTACTCTAGGAGATGCTGATGCCTGTGACTCATTTATACAATGGGAGAGATATTGCATTAGTCTTTTATGGTCTATTAAACAGGATAAATATATGCTTTAATTTAACTTAATTATTATATTTCAATTTTTTATTCCCAGCAACTAGGCTGGTAACTGTAACTTTGAATATGCTCAATAAACATTTTTGACTGAATGATGCTCTCTTGAAATTTACAATCTACTGGAAAGCTGTAAAAGATTACACAGGCCATCATAATATCATATGCCATGATTCAGACATGAGGGTGTTATCACAAGGGGAATTTCAACTAAGCTTGCTGCATAAGGGACATTTTCTTAGAAGAGATACTGAAATTTTAACCCAAAGAATAAATGAGTTACCAATCAATCAAAGTGATTGAAAGGGGGAGGATCATGTCAGGCAAAAAAATAAAGAAATCACTTGCTCAATACCTAGTAATTAGGAAAAGTGTCTCCACTGGCAGAGAACAATTGCAGTATCCAGTACACAATATAGTCATAACAAATGTGTGGACAAATAAAGCTTGAATATTCTTGGACCAGATGTCAAATATTTAACATCATGGCTGGCATGTAGGAGGCTCTAAATTTCACTAAATAAGTTTTTATTGATGAATAAACACAGTTTCCATTTACTCATGACAGCCCATTAAAGATTATATGTGATTATCATTTAATAAATGATTAAAGTTTAGCTTGTAGTATGATTCTCATTTTGTAAATAAAGACAAGCACACATGAGAAGCACGTTTTTCTTCAGTTCCTCTTAGTTTGCAGCAGTCTAAAGTCTGTATGTCCTGATTCATATTTAAATGCTTTCAGGTAAGTATAATAAGTGAGTGTTGTCACTCAGTCATGTCTAACTCTTTGTGGGCTGTAGCCCATGAGGCTCCTCTGTCCAGGGAATTCTCCAGGCAAAAATAGTGGAGTGTATAGCCATTGCCTTCTCCAGATGATCTTCCTGAACAAGAGTTTGGACCTAGATCTCCTGCATTGCAAGTGAATTCTTTACCATCTGATCCACCAGGGAAGCCTTAAATAAATAAACTTAGTACTTCAATTCCTGGCAACATATTTATGTGACTTTTGTAGTGAAAGCCATTTTCCTCATTGTTAGTTTTTCATACAATTCCATTTTAATTCTCATATATTTTAATAGGCATAAGGGGCCTCTGGCACCCAGGACACCTAAGTATTTCTCATCCCAGATTCCCTTGCAGCCTCTTGTAGAGCTCCCAAGAAGAAAATGTAAAAAGTCACCAGTTGTCTTTGCGTTTGGTCAAAAGACTGATAGTCATTTACCTGACAGGTGTCAACTCTTTTAAGCTAATAAAATTGCTTCCTTCTCAATTTTTTTTTAGCTTTTGAAGAAATGCTCTAGAAGACCTTCTTTTAAGGAACTGTAAAAATTTTTGCTACAAAAATCTTCAGTACTGTGTTGTTAAGTTAATGGTAATTTCTCAGGTTTGAGATTTGGTAGGTTTGTTTCCTTTCCCTTCCTTTTCCATCTATTTTTCCTTTCTTTCTTTTTTATGTTATTTGTTGTAGATACTGAACATCCAGAAGGACATTGGTTGTTTTTATGCTTCCTTGGTTAACACTGTTTTCTGAGTAGTGAGGCTGTGATCCTACTGTTCATTCTCTTGCAAATCAACTACTTCTAACTTTCATTTAAGCAAATTACTTTGAGTTTTGTTTTTGTCTTCTTAGTAATTATAGTCATCTGGTAGAAAAATCCAATTAAAAACATTACATTTTATTGATAGGAAAATAGAGAGTTTTGAATGCTTTTCATGAATTAAATAACTGAACGTGTGTGATCTTGTCAAGAACACAAGATGTTTGTTTCTTTCACATACATGAGGGACTTTCTAATAACTGCCTTGAGTCAAATGTAGTTATTTTAAAACATGTGCTTATACACACTTAACTTACTTACCAAATTATGGTTCAGAATCTATTTTCTAGAGCTTCTGGACATTCTTCAAGGCGGAAAGCAATTTTGACAGTGACTTTCTTTCATAAATCAGTTACTGTGTTGCTGCCCAGAACTGCAAAGCACTTACTTCCTCTAGTGGCTGATCTTGTTGCTTACAAAAGACAGCTTATTTTGCTCTTAGGTCATGAGGCATTAGCTAAGGAAAAAAGCAATAAGTGATACTTAGTTTTTAACAAGAAGGACTCTCTTATTGAAGGAATCTTTTAAAACCTGTAGAAGGGTCTATAAAATTATTAAAGAGAAACTGTTATGTTATTCTTAAACATAATATAAAGATATGATAGTCCACCATACATGTGTAAACTCTAACAGGGAAAAACTTTGTGAAGCGTACACAATTCTTAATACACAGTAGTCATGTAAAATTTACTCCCTATCATAATGGCTTGTATAGAGATGGGTTTCAAATATTTATTAAAACTGTGTCTGCTAATGGGGTACAATTCTTACCGGATCCAATGGAAATACTGAACACAATGTGGCATTGAGACACAAATGAATAATAGCTCAAAATAATTCAATTAAGGATTCAGAAAAGCACAACTCCATAGATCTGAATAAATGAATTATTCAAGTGGCATTTCAAAAATGAGGAGAACATGGATTGTTCAATAAATGAGGTGGTGAAAATTAGCTGTACACTTGGAATGAAACAGCAGGACATTCTAGCCCTGTTTCACAACTTTTACAAAAAGTAAATTTCAAGAGGACTAAAGATCTAAACATAAAAACTGAAACCATATGCAAACTAGCAGGCTTTGCCTAATGTGATACCAAAGACCAAACTGAAAACGAATTGCAGTTCAACAGATTTAAATCTTTAAAACTTCTGCTTGTAAGTCCAGTCAGAGAGCTAATGGAAGTCTCCAGGTGAGGATGATGGTGGTTTCAATAGGGTGGTCATAATGAGATGATAAGCGATGGCAACAAGTGATGTCAAGGTCAACAGGATTTCCAGACTGTCTGCATGAAGGTTGCATGAAAAAGTGATCTGCATTAAATCTGAAAAGAAATCTGAGTTAGAAATAGTCCAAAATGTAGAAAATTAGTGAAGAGAGAGGGGAAAAAAGAATGAAATAATGCCATTTACAGTAACACTGATGGGCCTGGAAATAATCATATTAAGTGAAGCAAATCAGACAGAGAAAGACAAACATCACATAAATCACTTATGTGCAGACTCTAAAAATAAAAAAAAAATTGTGCAAATGAACTTCATTACAAAACAGAAACAGACTCCTAGACAGAAAATGAATTTATGGTTGTCAAGGGGAAGGGTGAGGGGGAGGAAAAGATTGGGAGTTTGGGATGGACACGTACACACTGCAATATTGAAAATAAATAACCAAAAAAAGGCCTACTGTATAGCACAGGGAACTCTACTAAATATTCTGTAATAAACTAAATGGGAATAAATTTGAAAAAATAATAGATAGATGTGTATATACAGCTGAATCACTTTGCTGTAACCTGAAATAATACAACATTGTTAACTAACTATACTCCATTATAAAAAAAAAAAAAAGCTTTCTGCTTTTAAAGCATATTAAATCAAAGAAGAAGGCGAAAGTCAAGAATGGGAAAGATTTTGTAAGGTATACAAATAAATGCTTAGTATCTTTAACATACAAAATGCATTTATATATTATTAATTAAAGTGAAAATAATCCAATAAAATGAGTAATACCCATGAAACAGTAAATTATAGAGGAAAGGAGAGAAATATTAAAGATATTCTTAAAGTTTATCAACATTGCTAATATCCCAAGGATTTCATGTGATGAACTGCTTTTCAACAATGAGGTCAAGAGGATTAAAAGGGGGAATTTTCTGTTGTTAAGAGTGAAGAATAAGTTGTACGTTAGATTAATGCTCAGTTCATTTGCTCAGTAGTGTCTTTGTGACACTTTGCGCAAAGAGTAGATTCTTTGCGATCCCATGGACTGCAGCATCCCAGGCTTCCCTGTCTATCACCAACTCCCGGAGCTTGCTCAAACTCATGTCCATCGAGTCGGTGATGCCATCCAACTGTCTCATCCTCTGTCATCCCCTCCTCCTCCTGCCTTCAATCTTTCCCAGCATCAGGGTCTTTTCCAATGAGTCAGTTCTTCACATCAGGAGACAAAAGTATTGGAGATTCAGCTTCAATATCAGTCCTACTAATGAATACGCAGAACCGATTTCCTTTAGGATGGATTGGTTGGATCTCCTTGCAGTCCAAGGGACTCTCAAGAGTCTTCTCCAACACCACAATTCAAAAGCATCGATTTTTTGGCACTCAGCTTTCTTTATAATCCAACTCTTACATCCATACATGACTACTGGAAAAACCATAGCTTTGACTAGACAGACCTTTGTTGGCAAAGTATTGTCTTTGCTTTTTAATATGCTGTCGAAGTTGGTGACAGCTCTTCTTCCAAGGAGTAAGCATCCTTTAATTTCATGGCTATAGTCACCATCTGCAGTGTTTTTGGAGCCCAAGAAAATAAAGTCTGTCACTGTTTCCATTGTTTACCATCTATTAGTCAGGAAGTGATGGGACCAGATGTCCTGATTTTAGTTTTTTGAATGTTGAGCTTTAAGCCAACTTTTTCACTCTCCTCTTTCACTCTTATCAAGAGGCTCTTCAGTTCCTCTTTGCTTTCTTCCATAAGGGTGGTATCCTCTGCATATCTGAGATTATTGATATTTCTCCTGGCAGTCTTGACTCCAGCTTGTGTTTTATCCAGCCTGGCATTCACATGATGTACTCTGCATGTAAGTTAAATAAGCAGGGTGACAATATACAGCCTTGATGTATTCCTTTCCCTATTTGGAACCAGTCTATTGTTCCATATCCAGTTCTAACTGTTGCTACTTGACCTGCATACAGATTTCTCAGGAGGCAGGTCAGGTGATCTGGTATTCCCACCTCTTTTAAGAATGTTCCAGTTTGTCATGATCCACACAGTCAAAGGCTTTGGCATAGTCAGTAAAGCAGAGGCAGGTGTTTTTCTGGAACTCTCTTGCCTTTTTGATGATCCAACGGATGTTGTTAATTGGATCTCTGATTCCTCTGCTTTTTCTAAATCCAACTTGAACATCTGAAAATTCATGGTTCACATACTGTTGAAGTCTGGCTTGGGGAATTTTGAACATTACTTTGCTAGTGTGTGAGATTGATGTTAATAATGGAATAAATTATTTTTATTTTCCAGTTCAGTACAGTCACTCAGTCGTGTCCGACTCTTTGCTACCTCATGAATCGCCGCATGCCAGGCCTCCCTGTCCAGCCCCAACTCCTGGAGTTCACTCAACCTCATGTGCATCGAGTTGGAGAGGCCATCCAGCCACCTCATCCTCTGTCGTCCCCTTCTCCTCCTGCCCCCAATCCCTCCCAGCATCAGAGTCTTTTCCAGTGAGTCAACACTTTGCATGATGTGGCCAAAGTATTGGAGTTTCAGCCTCAGCATCAGTCTTTCCAATGAACACCCAGGACTGGTCTCCTTTAGGATGGACTGGTTGGATCTCTTTGCAATCCAAGGGACTCTCAAGTGTCTTCTCCAACACCACAGTTCAAAATCATCAATCTTTGGCGCTGAACCTTCTTCACAGTCCAACTCTCATATCCATACATGACCACTGGAAAAACCATAGCCTTGACTAGATGGACCTTTGTTGGCAGAGTAATGTCTCTGCTTTTGAATATGCTATCTAGGTTGGTCATAACTTTCCTTTGAAGGAGTAAGCATCTTTTAATTTCATGGCTGCAATCACCATCTGCAGTGATTTTGGAGCCCCCCAAAATAAAATCTGACACTGTTTCCAGTGTTTCCCTATCTATTTCCCATGAAGTGATGGGACCAGATGCCATGATCTTAGTTTTCTGAATGTTGAGCTTTAAGCCAACTTTTTCGCTGCTAGTAAAGTACTGCTCAAAAGTCTCCAAGTCAGGCTTCAGCAATACATGAATCATGAACTTCCTGATGTTCAAGCTGGTTTTAGAAAAGGCAGAGGAACCAGAGATCAAATTGCCAACATCTGCTGGATCATGGAAAAAGCAAGAGAGTTCCAGAAAAACATCTATTTCTACTTTATCGACTATGCTAAAGCCTTTGACTGTGTGGATCACAATAAACTGTGGAAAATTCTTAAAGAGATGGGAATACCAGACCACCTGACCTGCCTCTTGGGGCTTCCCTGGTGGCTCAGAGGTTAAAGCCTCTGTCTCCTATGCAGGAGACCTGGGTTCGATCCCTGGGTCGGGAAGATCCCCTGGAGAAGGAAATGGCAATCCACTCCAGTATTCTTGCCTGGAGAATCCCATGGACAAAGAAGCCTAGTAGGTTACAGTCCACAGGGTCGCAAAGAGTCGGACACGACTGAGTGACTTCACCTCTGACCTGCCTCTTGAGAAACCTGTATGCAGGTCAGGAAGCAACATTTAGAAATGAACATGGAACAACAGGCTGGTTCCAAATAAGAAAAGGAGTACGTCAAGGCTATATATTGTCACCCTGTTTATTTAACTTATATGCAGAGTACATCATGAGAAATGCTGGGCTGGAGGACACAAGCTGGAATCAAGATTGCTGGGAGAAATATCAATAACCTCAGATATACAGATGACACCACCCTTATGATATTTTCCAGTAGAGCCAGTCAATAATTAAATTTTTAATTTATCAATGCACCTTTTTTTTTAACAATTTCAATTTGAGGAATTTTCCAAAGGAAAAGTTGGATGCACATGCAAAGATATATTTATGTATCTTTATTTGAAACATTGTTTAAACCAGTGACTATTTTTATGGAAAGAAACACAACTAAGTGCTCCTTAATAGAGTATTCATATAATTTGTTATTTCTAAACATTTTGAAAGAATATTGTTGAAGTGCTTAACAATTTTTCTGTTTACCTGGCACTGCTTTTCTTTCACCAGTTATGGCAGGAATTTGGTCATTTACTCCAAAGAAAGAGTGCTAGACATGAAATGAAGAAAGAATCCCGATTTTGCTCCATTTAAGTATTAAAAATGCACTCCTTTTTATTAAAAATATTGCAAGCAAATTTCTGTTTTATGCAAATAAATCACACAGTACTACATTCAGTAAAAGACCATAAATATTTTTAGATATTGACATTTAATAATACCCAGGGTATATTTCAAGATAATTCAATTAAAAAGTAACTGTATAGTTCTATTTATACCTTTTATATAGACTATGTAAGAAAATAGAAGGAATAGAAATATATAGTACACTGTCCATGGAATTGTCCACATTAGAATAGTGAAGTGAAGCCTTTCCCTTCTCCAGGGTATCTTCCCAACCCAGATATCTAATCCAGGTCTCCTGCATTGCAGGTGGATTCCTTACCAGCTTAGCCATAATTGAAGCCCATATATAGTGCAAGATTCTTCATGTTGAAACACATAGATTAAATAAATATTCATGTAAATATACAGATAAAACTCAGAACACAATCAGTTTACTCTTGCAGCAGTAACACCATTCCCCAGAGCACCTGCAATCTAAGAGTGAGATGATATGAAATGTAGAAGTGGATTCAGGGAAAGTCATCATTATCAAAGATCTGTCTCTGAACCTGTTATGCATTGGCCCTGCTCTAATATAAGCAGAGGTTATCAGAAACATTTACTCCTGGGTAATTTTCCCATTAAATTAATAACAATAACACTAGCAGTAGCAGCAGCAGTAGTAGTAGTAAATAATAATAATAGAAAGATCATCTCTGGGGAGAACCTAGTAGGGATGAAGGGACATAAAAGATAAGCAAAGGAAAACAGAAGGTAATGATAAACCCCTCAAAATGGCTGAGAGATAAAATTGAATTATCCAACTTGGAATGAAAATCTAAAGAAATTCATGCCCAGAATAAAATATTGCTCTACTTCTCCAACAATGGATATCTACCCACATTGCTACTCCTCACTTTCACCCCTAAAATGATTCTGTGGCTTCATGTTTCTGTCCACTTAAGAGTTAATAGACCTGCACTAATGGGAAAACAAAACAAAAAAAATATAGCATTTGCAGTAGTGACCAGCCTGGATGATCATTCATAATTAGGAACCATCAAAGAATGCATGTCTTCAGAAGAAATTTAATAGAAGAAAAGAAAAAATCAAGAATAAATAACCATCTAATTATGTAATAAATTAATGCTCTGGAAGATAAATCTTAGGATACTTTTCTGTATACAGAGTTGGAGAATTGAAATGGAGAAGAAAAAATACACTTAAGAGATTCATGGCATAAACATTTAGTAGTAGAATATTGTCAAGAAAAATATTTGGGAAAAAAAGTAATGAAAATATAGAAGTGAATAAAGCATAATATTACTGATTTCCATTTACATAAAGAGTCAACTATCTGTTGGAAAGAACCCATTATGTAAAAAACACAAATTTTAAAAATATCTTCCATAAAGCTAAATACAACCTAATGTAATTTCTGAGCTCTATTAGTTTCTAGAAAGCTGTGAAAATTAGTGGAGGGCATGAAGATGGAATGGGCTGCCCTGGTGGCTCAGATGGTAAAGAATCCACCTGCAATGCAGGAAACCTGGGTTTGATCCTTGGACTGGGAAGAACCCCTGGAGGAAGGCATGGCAAGCCACTCCAGTATTCTTGCCTGGAGAATCCCCATGGATGGAGGAACCTGGTTGACTACAGTCCATTGGGTAGCATGACTGAGCAACCAAGCACGCATGTATGAAGATGGGATGGACCAACCAGTTATCTGAATGAAAGGTGGACTAGCATCAGTCATGCCATTAACAAATATGAATCAAATGTTAAAGAAATAACTGATTTTTAATATCATTTTCAATTGAATGTTTCAATTTATAGATATATCTGCCAACAGACAAGGTGCAGAATACATCATTTTTCAGTGTTAAATAAAAGTACTCAAATCTTATTCATCATTCCTTACATTTCTGTCTGTAAATTGATAAATCCATTTATTCTTTTTTTTTTTTTGCTAGACCTTATTTAGTTTGGGCATATGTTTTTCAATCATGGTTTTCTCCAATGTCTGGAATCCATCTGGAAAACTGTAAAACAAAACAAAACACAGACTTCTGGGTACTTTTTGGTTTATGAAATTAAGAATGTCTACAGAGAAAACTTTTAAGTCAATTTTCCTAGTCAAAATTTCAACTCTGGCAATTTGCTTAACTTTTATCCATTTGCAAGCCAACTATCCATTATGTATATTGCTCATTCTAATTACCTATGTGTGTTATAAAAATTGATATAGTAGAGAAGATATATCATAAATGTGAAAATAATTATTGATATAATTAATAAATTATTGATATAAAGCAATGTTCAATTTCTTCATAAACAATAATCAGGTAACCAACAACTCTGAGATTTTTTTTAACACTATGGCAAAACTGAATTTCTCACCTTTCCACTCATACGATTGCTTTCTCCAATATTATTACATTCTGGGACTTCTTAAGTGGCTCAGTGGTAAAATAATCCACCTGCCAATGCCTGAGACACAAGAGACATGGGTTCGATCCCTTGATTGGAAAGATCCCCTGGAGAAGTAAACAGCAACCCACTCCAGAGTTCTTGACTGGGAAATCCCATTGACAGAGGAGCCTGGCAGGCTACAGTCTTTGGGGCTGCAAATAGTTGGACACTACTGAGCACATATATGTATTATTATGTTTTCTCCTTGACAGGATGTCTGACTTTTCCTTTCCTTATTCTTGTCCTCTAAATCTAAACATTAGTTAGGTCCTATTATATCTATGTTCAGACACTCGAATAATTGTTACATTTCTCCTGCTGTCACCATTTAATCTTAAATATCCATGGATCACAACCTGTCTTTTATAAAGCTGAGCTTCAGTCTCCTCTCTCTCTACCTCACATGCTTACCCTGGCAAGTCATCCTACATTTCTCCCCAGACCACTGTTCGTCCCAACAAATACCTTCAATGGCAATCAGGAGCCGGACTTTCAAGTAACCTGTGTATATATAATTAAGTAGGACATTTGAGGTAGCCTAAGGCACTCGACTTACCATACAAACATCATTCAGACAAATTGGTTCACTTTTCCTAGCATCAGTCTTCAAATACTGTCATATCTCTTTTTGAGTCATAATTACTAACACTGGATTTATCTTAAATTTAATTGTGGAGTTTTTGAAAACATATTCCCACATATTATGGATCTGTCATTCTTAGACAAGCCTAGATTTGAGTATTCCTGATCAAACATCACAAGTTTCCATGTTACTTTTTCACATTGAATCTTCTCCTTATTACCAAATGTTCAAATTCTCCTACCCCTTTAGACATATCTCAAATGTTAAATATTATAATTTCTATGAAGTCTTCCCTTATAAATCTCCTATCCCAATTTTGAGAGGACTTTTCAGTCCCCTGATATGTGACTGCATTTGATATGGTATGAACATCTCATTCAATCCATAGCACCTTATATTTATAGACCAAAGGCCTTAGCTATTTTACTCCCTACTTTTCTAAAGGCAATCTATGTTCTATTTTATAATAGTTATTTTGTGGGTTGAATAATCCCACAAATGGCAATGTGTAACTGGCAAATCATTTTTGTGCTGAGGAAAATAATGTGGCTTAGACTGAATCAATCGATATTAAAATATTAATTAAGTAAAACAATAATGTACCACTCATGCTCTGAAACTTCTATTCTTGTGTCAGTGTCAGCATTATATCCACTAGCAAAGTAGATACATTTCCTTCCATTTTTCAGAGAGCTACTTCATTTTGGTGAAGCAGCATATTATCCCTAAATGGCCCTCTCCTTCTTCCTTTGCACCTCCCTCCACCCAGTTCCTGGAGAAGGCAATGGCACCCCACTCCAGTACTCTTGCCTGGAAAATCCCATGGATGCAGGAGCCTGGTAGGCTGCAGTCCATGGGGTCGCTAGGAGTCGGACACGACTGAGCAACTTCACTTTCACTTTTCACTTTCATGCATTGGAGAAGGAAATGGCAACCCACTCCAGTGTTCTTGCCTGGAGAATCCCAGGGATGGGGGAGCCTGGTGGGCTGCCGTTACTGGGGTCACACAGAGTCAGACATGACTGAAGCGACTTAGCAGCCACCCAGTTCCTAGAAAACATAGTAGAAAATAAATAATTTCACTAATGACGAAGTATTACTGATCTTGAAGAAAAAATGTTTCAAGGAAGGATACTTGAGAAAACTAGCCCACTCCAGCATTCTTGTCAGGAGAATCCCATGGACATAAAAGCCTGGCAGGTTACAGTCCATGGGGTCACAAAGAGTAGGGCATGAGTGAAGCAACTTAGCACACACTTGAGGAAAAAAAATAGATAATTTTCAGATGAGGTTAAGTGATTCCACCTTAGATTATGATCAATGTATATATCACCCACAAAATAAAAACCTGGTAGACCAGTAATCAGGCATATCCTATGTATCATGTCCTTGATGTGAATTGTTTTTTCTTAATATTTGAGCCATTAAAGTAGCTGACATTCTTAGTCACTGAAATAAGTCTTCAGTTGCTCAACTGCAGTCTTCATCGACTGTAAGACAATACTAAGCCTACTTCACTCCAAACAGTCTGAAAATGTGAGATGATAATGATTACTTCTCAATTTTTGTACATCTCCTTGACACAGCAATACCTTCCATCTGACTTTGGCTGCTCTTTGTCTCTCTGTCTTTGAATGACAAAAAGTATATGGGAGAGCTTTCCCCTCATTTGTATAGAAATGTGTTATTTCCCATGCAATCTCTTGGGAAAAATTCCAGTTAAAAATAAAAACTATTTTCTTCCACCAGCATGCTGGTAGAATTCTGTGGTCTTTTTATGGCTGAATAATATTCCATTGTGCATATGAACCACAGCTTAAAAATTATTTTTGATTGAAGGATGGTTGCTTTACAATATTGTGTTGGCTTCTTCCATATATCAACATGAATAAGCCCTAAGCATATGTATATTCTCTCCCTCCTGAGCCTCTCTTCCACCTCCCACTCTATCTCACCCCTCTAGGTTATCACAGAGCACCAGTGTTGAGCTCCCTGAGTCATGCAGTAAATTTCCACTAGCTCTCATGGTAATGTAACCCACCCTCTCCTTTCTCCTCTGTGTCCACAAGCCTGTTTTCTATGTATGCATCTCTGTTGCTGCCCTGCATAGGTTCGTTAGTACCATTCTTCTAGATTCCATATATATGTACAAATATATGATATATGATATTTGTCTTTCTCTTTCTGACTTACTTCACCCTGTATAATAGGTTTATCTACCTTAGAATTGAGTCAATTGTGGTCTTTTTTATGGTTGAGTAATATTCCATTGTGTATATGTACCACAGTTTCTTTATCCATTCATCTGTCAGCAGACATCTAGGTTGCTTCCATGTCCTCGCTATTGTAAATAGTGCTGCAATGAACAATGAGGTGCACTTTTCAAGCATGCTTTCCTCAGGGAATATGCACAGCAGTGGGATTGTTGGGTCATATAATAGTTTTATTCCTAGGGTTTTTTTTTTTTTTTTAAGGAATCTCCATACTGTTCTCCACAATGGCTGTATCAGTTTCATTCCCACCAACACTGCAAGAAGTTTCCCTTTTCTCCATACCCACTCTAGCATTTATTGTTTGTGGATTTCTATGGTGTTCATTCAGATTGGTGTGAGGTGATACCTCACTGTAATTTTGATTTGCATTTCTCTACTAATGAGCAATGTTGAACATTTTTAATGTGTTTGTTAGCCATGTGTATCTCTTCTTTGAAGAAAGTTCTGTTTATGTCTTCTTCTCACTTTTTGACTGGGTTGTTTCTCTGGTATTGAGCTGAATGAGTTTCTTGTATATTTTGGAGATTAATTTTTGTCAGTTGTTTCATTTGCTATTATATTCTCCCATTCTGAGGGCTGTTTTTTTTTTAATTTGTTTATAGCTTCCTTCACCGTGCAAAAGCTTTTATTTTTGTTTTTATTTCCAATATTATAGAAGATAGATCATAGAGGATATTGTTGTGATTTATGTTGATGAGTGTTATGCCTAAGTTTTCCTCTAGGAGTTTTATAGTTTCTGGTCTTACATTTAGATTTATAATCCATCTTGAGTTTATCTTTGTGTATTTTTCACAGAACTAAAACAAAGTTTCACAAATAGTATGCAAACACAGAAGATCCCAAATAGCTTTGTGATTTATGTTGATGAGTGTTATGCCTAAGTTTTCCTCTAGGAGTTTTATAGTTTCTGGTCTTACATTTAGATTTATAATCCATCTTGAGTTTATCTTTGTGTATTTTTCACAGAACTAAAACAAAGTTTCACAAATAGTATGCAAACACAGAAGACCCCAAATAGCCAAAGCAATATTGAGAAAGAAGAATGGAGTTGGGGGAATCAACCTGACTGAGTTCAGACTATACACAAAGCTATAGCCAAGGTACTGGCACAAAAACAGAAATACAGACCAATGGAACAAGATATAAAGCCCAGAGATAAACTCACACATGTATGGGCATCTCATCTTTGACAAAGGAGGCAGGAATATACAATGGCCAAAAGACAGCCTCTTCAATAATTAGTGCTGGAAAAACTGGTTAGCTACAGGTATGAGAATGAAATCAGAACACTTCCTAACACCATGAAACTTTTTCCTAAGAAGTAAAATGATGGTCTTGGAGGGAGGTTTAAACAAATATCCAGTGCTTCCCAGGTGGGATTAGTGGTAAAGAATCGCCTTTCAATGCAGGAAACTCAAGAGACAAGGATTCAATTCCTGGGTCAGAAAGATCTCCTGGAGAAGGAAATGACAACTCATTCCGATATTCTTGCCTGGGAAATCCCATGGACAGAGGAGCCTAGCAGTCGACTCTTATTGTAGCCACAAAGAGTGGGAAACAACAGAATACACACAGAGGATGTCTTGGTAAAAAAGTAGGCAGAGTTCCATACCTGAAGAGGTAGATGATAAATGGGTAAAACTGAACATTGGCTTCCCATAGCTCAGGCAAAATCATGTTGTTTGATGTACAGGAACAGCTAACATCGCAATGCCCCTAAAACCGGTATGGTGGTCCCGTGATTTTAGAAAATGGTTGATAATTCAATAGGGGAAATTTATAGTCATTTCCAAACTTTAGCACAGGTCAGAGTTCTTACTAACAGAACACGTAGAGTTCTTACTCAAAGGCTTATTTCTGAGCTCTAACTCAAAAGTTTCTGATCTAGTAGGTTTGAGTGTTCCTCATGTGCAAGTCTTATCAGAGCCTTTAGAGGCAAATGGTTGAGGGGAAGGGAACTCTTGGTTATTTCTCTATGATTGAGAGAAGCTTTGCTGTCATGCTGAGAATGTGTTTTTCTCTAGAGTTTCAGTCCCAAAATCTATGAACACATGCAAAATCCACTCTTATGTATGTTCATACACCTGTTTCCTTTTCTTTTCTTTCAGTTAAGTTAGAATCAAGCAATGTATATGAGATGGCAATTTTCAGTGAAGGCATGTAGACTCTATAGTTGTGGACATAAGTGGTGAAGAGGATAGAATTCATGTAAATCAAACATATTTGGCAAACAGCCATCACCAAAATGTGTGTGTGCATATATTAACTTCATTGTAGTTCATTGGAAAACTAGCTTTTCCATTCACAAGGTCCATGTGGATCCAAACTCCAATTTAAAAGTTTTTTACCCATAGGGTAAGTTTATGACTTTAAACAGACTATTTGAACTGAGTAATGAAGTGTAATTTAGAATGTTTATTTTCATTGGAAAATGACCATCGCATCCCAAATTTTAATATATGTTCTCTAATCTATTACTGTTCACACATAGTTTTTCTTAATCATCTATATAGTATCATCTGGTTCCCATTCAGCTAAAGATGACTTGAAATATGTCACAACTATGTTAGAACTGCCAATGAAAAATTATACTTAATCTTTGACTTTTAACTCTGATATATGTACTGGCTTAAGTTGTGTTTACAAATATTTTGGAAGGCAGCTTTCATACTTTACTTCTTGAGCAGATAGTTATGTATGGTATTTTGTTTCCTAATGTTTATCAACAGCATTCCATTATATGTCCTTTACTGGCATACTTAGGAACTAAATGATTGACTAATTGGATTTACACTAGCATCAATGAAAGAGGGAAAGTAAAAATATCTTAGCTTGCTTCATGTGAATTCCTACAGGAAAAATACAGTCTCTTAGCAAATCTTCCAGTTTGCTTTTTCAAAATAATTCAGAGCTACTTTCTTTACCCTAGTCTGCAGGAGGACACTCCTAAATCCCTGATACAAGCATATCTGTACACATTTATTCTTGCAGTAATAGTCATAGTATATTCAAGAAATATTCAATTTAAACTTTCATAAACCTTGCCTCAGCATCAGAAGGGCTGATGCTGAAGCTGAAACTCCAATACTTTGGTCACCTGATGTGAGGAACTGACTCATTTGAAAAGACCCTGATGCTGAGAAAGATTGAAGGCAGGAGGAGAAGGGAACAACAAAGGATGAGATGATTGGATGGCATCACTGACTCAATGGACATGAGTTTGAGTAAACTCTGGAACTTGGTGATGGACAGGGAAGCCTGGCATTCTGCAGTCCATGGTGTTGCAAATAGTCGAACATAACTGCGCAACTGAACTGAATTGAACTGAAACCTTACCTCAGAACTTGTTTGCTTTTATCCTTCCAATGAGTGACATTCAAGCCTTGTTTAAAAGAAAGCAAGGATTTTTTGTTGTTGTTGTTGTTGTATTTTGCTTGTGACAACCATGATTAGTACAGAATGAATATGTATAATATATATATATATATGGGCTTCCCTGGTGGCTCAGAGGTTAAAGCGTCTGCCTCTGATGCGGGAGACCCGGGTTCGATCCCTGGGTCAGGAAGATCCCCTGGAGAAGGAAATGGCAATCCACTCCAGTATTCTTGCCTGGAGAATCCCATGGGCGGAGAAGCCTAGTAGGTTGCAGTCCACGGGGTCGCAAAGAGTCGGACACGACTGAGCGACTTCACCTCATATATATATATATATGGGATTAATATATATGTATATTAAAGCTGAGCACCGAAAAACTGATTGCTTTGAACTGTGGTGTTGGAGAAGACTCTTGAGTGTCCCGTGGACTGCAAAGAGATCCAAACAGTTCATCCTAAAGGAAATCAGTCCTGAATATTCATTGGAAGGACTGATGCTGAAGCTGAATCTCCAGTACTTTGGTCACATGATGAGAAGAACTGATTCACTGGAAAAGACCCTGATTCTTTGAAAGATTGAAGGCAGGAGAAGAATGGGATGACAGAGGATGAGATGGTTGGATGGCATCACCGACTCGATAGACGTGAGTTTGACCAAGCTCTGGGAGTTGGTGATGGACAGGAAGCCTGATGGGCTACAGTTCATGTGGTCACAAAGAGTCAGACATGACTGAGCAAGTGAACTGAACTGAAATGTATATATACACATACACATTTTTTTTTCAAACAAGAAAGAAAGAGCCTAGATAAAATTGTAAGAAAAATATGTACACTTGCACAAACATCCGTTATACATGTTCAAAGACATTACACTTGTTTAAAAGTTCCATATTTTCAAAGCAAGCATAAGTAAGAAGTGAGGAAGTAAATAAATTAAAAATGGCTTTTAAAAGTGCTTTAGGTACATTTCATTTACTGTACTGTTTGTATAAAAGCCATTTAAGATGTTTGTTTGTCTTTTCTGATGTTATTTTTGGCAAAAAAATCCTGTGTTGAATTACTTTGTTTACGTACAGAGAAGAAATAGTGAAAGACTGATTTCTTGATACTATAAATTGTTTTATAGTTGCCATAGGTTTCATTTATCTTTCTTTAAATGTATTATATTTGTCAATAGAGGAGGAAAAATGTTATTTTCCTCCTTCTCTGAAAGCAAACTATCTTTTCTTACTCATAAAAAATAAACAATAAAATATGTAGCTTCCATTTCTGAAATGGAATATTTCATTAATATAAATTGAAGAGTAGCTTGGTAAACATTTATTCTTAATATGTATCTACTTAAAACTTTTTTGTTTGATGTATTGACATAAAATTCATTTGTCAATTTAAATTTTCAAATCACTTAGCTACTGAATGTGTGAAGTGGGGGGGGGGCACGTGAGTAGACATGAACAATCAATAGCACTGAATTTTTTTCCTACTCAGTTTTAATTTTATAAAATTAATGACAATATACATTTGCAATCAACTTTGCTTTCCATCCTTCAACCTCTTAGTAGTAAATACATCCATGAATATTGTTTACCTATTTTTACTACTGTAGCTTATTACTTTATATGATGGATCTTATTTTGAAAATGTGTTCTCATGAGAATATACAAAAATTTCTCTGTGGCACGCTCACACAATCAGAATTCTAGGCATTTTCATCTTCATTAAAAGTTGCTGAATGACTGTTCCATGTGGCTTTACAAATTTACACTTTTACTCCCTGTTTCCAAGTTCATTCTTTCCCTGCTTCCTCTCAATCTGTGATATTAACAGACTGCAGCAATGTAAAAAATAAAGCAGATCAGTATGCTATTATGACTTAGGGAAATGCCCAGGATGTACTTTATTTTTAAAAAATGATGGAAAAAATGTCAAATTAGAATGTGTGATGTGATCTGCTTTGGGTCAATCTATATAATAAATGTGCACTAATGAATCGCAAGATCTAAGATGATGCACAGCAAATGTCTAGAATCATTACCTCAGGAACATTAACTTGAAGTGCAAGAATTAAAGACTAAATTTTTCCTTGTGCTACTTTGTATTACTTGAATAGTTTTAATCAGCAAATAATACTTAGTCATTACAAACTAACTGATTACTGTAAGTTAAAAGATGAAAGAGAACACAAAGAACACTAATATCCTTACACATGACATATGCAAAGGGACAGCCACTGAATTTCAAGAACAATCAAGTCTCTAAGAGAATAGTGAGGGTTGCCAGAGCCATAATGTACAGGTGTGTAAGTTGTGCACTTCATAATTCTTGGGACAGGACTCAAATAGGCTACTCCTTGAATGAGCTGCCCTGATGGTTCGGCAGCACAGAATCTGCCTGCAATGCAGGAGATGCAGGAGACCATGGATTCGATTTCAAGATCAGGAAGAAAACGTGGAAGAGAGCATGACACCCCACTGCAGTGTTCTTGCCAGGAGAATCCCATGGACAGAGGAGACTGGTGGGCTACAGTCCATGGGGTAATAAAGAGTCGGACAAGACTGAAGTGAGTGAGCATGCACAAGCGCACTCCTTGAATGGACCTCCTAGAGCTGTGTTGTGCATAACCAGACTAGTTTCTTGTCTTTACAAATGGTAATGCAATATTAACACAAGCTATCTTATCAGCACTGACATTTAGGAAACTACTGACTATAAAGCTTAAGAAAATCAATTTTAAAAACTGATAAATATAAAAAAATTGATATATATATATTATTTGCTTTTAAAATTTTTGTGAATGTTTTATCAACTGTGAGTATAAGTTTTGCTAATTTTTAGACTTTGAGTGATTTCACAAATACATCCTCAAATATATGATAGCATGTCATTTATTTTTATTTGAATTTGAATAATTATATTGGCCTTAAAATTGGCAAAAATAATTAGTGAATAGTTAACAATGGGGCTTCCCAGGTGGTACAGTAGAAAAGGATCCACTTGACAATGCAGAGACTCAAGAGATGCATGTTTGATCCCTGAGTTGGGAAGATGCCCTGGAGAAGGAAATGGCAACCCACTCCAGATCTTCCCTGGGAAATCCCATGGACAGAGAAGCCTGGTAGGCTCTAGACCATGGGGTTGCAAAGAGTTGGACATGACTGAGCATGTAAACACCTGTTTAATTATTGCTAACAGTTAAGCATTGAACTGCATATACATATAGTTGTAATATATATGGATTTTATTTAGGGAGAATAGAGAAATCACACATGAATATGCCTTTATTACATGTGTTTCATTTGCATAATTAAAACATAATGTTACTTGCCAGAATCACATTGTTCATAAGCAAATGAAACTTTCTTCATATTAAATTTATGACAACACATGGTATATGACTTTTTGCAGGGGAAACTATTAGCAAACAGAAGAGAAAAACAAAAAAAGCTTTTCGTTAAAGTTCTTAAACAGAGAGTTCAAGAATATAGAAGAAAAAAACATTTCCAGCAATATATTAACTTCTAAATCTATTATGTCCTTTGAGTATATCCTTTGCAGCCAAAGACAGAGAAGCTCTATACAGTCAGCAAAAACAAGACCAGGAACTGACTGTGGCTTGATCATGAACGCGTTATTGCCAAATTCAGACTGAAACTGAAGAAAGTGGGGAAAACCACTAGACCATTTAGGTATGAGCTAAATAAAATCCCTTATACAGTGGAAGTGAGAAAGACATTTAAGGGACTAGATCTGATAGATAGAGTGCCTGATGAACTATGGACAGAGGTTCGTGACATTGTACAAGAGACAGGGATCAAGACCATCCCCAAGAAAAAGAAATGCAAAAAAGGAAAATGGCTGTCTGGGCAGGCCTTACAAATACCTATGATAAGAAGAGAAGCAAAAAGTAAAGGAGAAAAGGAAAGATATACCCATTTGAATGCAGAGTTCCAAAAAACAAGGAGAGATAAGAAAGCCTTCCTCAGAGACCAATGCAAAGAAATAAAGGAAAACAGTACAATGGAAAAGACTAGAGATCTCTTCAAGAAAATTAAAGATACCAAGGGAATATTTCATGCAAAGATGGGCTTGATAAAGGACAGAAATGTTATGGACCTAACAGAAGCAGAAAATATTAAGAGGTGGCAAGAATATGCAGAAGAACTGTACAAAAAAAAAGATCTTCATGACCCAGATAATCATGATGGTGTAATCACTCACCTAGAGCCAGACATCGTGGAAAGTGAAGTCCAGTGAACCTTAGGAAGCATCACGACCAACAAAGCTACTGGAGATGATGGAATTTCAGCTGAGCTATTTCAAGTCCTAAAAGATGCTGTGAAAGTGCTGCACTCAATATGTCAGCAAATTTGGAAAACAGCAATGGCCATGAGACTGGAAAAGGTCAGTTTTCATTCCAATCCCAAAGAAAGGCAATGCCAAAGAATGCTCAAACTACCGCACAATTGCACTCATCTCACATGGTAGTAAAGTAATGCTCAAAATTATCCAAACCAGGCTTCAGCAATACATGAACTGTGAACTTCCAGATGTTCAAGCTGGTTTTAGAAAAGGCAGAGGAACCAGAGATCAAATTGCCAACATCTGCTGGATCATCGAAAATGCAAGAGAGTTCCAGAAAAACAATTATTTTATCTGCTTTATTGACTATTCCAAAGCCTTTAACTGTGTGGATTACAATACTGTGGAAAATTCTTTAAGAGATGAGAATACCAGACCACCTGACCTGCCTCTTGAGAAATCTGTATGCAGGTCAGGAAGCAACAGTTAGAACTGGACATGGAACAACAGACTAGTTCCAAATAGGAAAAGAAGTACGTCAAGGCTGTATATTGTCACCCTGCTTATTTAACTTATATGCAGAGCACATCATGAGAAATGCTGGGCTGGAAGAAACACAAGCTGGAATCAAGATCGCTGGGAGAAATATCTATAACCTCAGATATGCAGGTGACACCACCCTTATGGCAGAAAGTGAGGAAGAACTAAAGAGCCTCTTGATGAAAGTGAAAGAGGAGAGTGAAAAAGTTGGCTTAAAGCTCAACATTCAGAAAACGAAGATCATGGCATTCAGTTCCATCACTTCCTGGCAAATAGATGGGGAAACAGTGGAAACAGTGGCTGACTTTATTATTGGGGACTACAGCTACAGATGGTGACTGCAGTCATGAAATTAAAGACGCTTGCTCCTTGGAAGGAAAGTTATGACCAACCTAGACAGCATATTAAAATGTGGAGACATTACTTTGCCAATAAAAGTCCGTCTAGTCAAAGCTATGTTTTTTCCAGTGGTCGGTCATGTGAGGATGTGAAAGTTGGACTGTGAAGAAAGCTGAGCACCGAAGAATTGATGCTTTTGAACTGTGGTGTTGGAGGAGACTCTTGAGAGTCCCTTGGATGGCAAAGAAATCCAACCAGTCCATCCTAAAGGAGATCAGTCCTGGGTGTTCATTGGAAGGACTGATGCTGAAGCTGAAACTCTAATACTTTGGCCACTTGATGTGAAGAGCTGACTCATTTGAAAAGACCCTGATTCTGGGAAGGATTGAGGGCAGGAGGAGAAGGGGAGGACAGAGGATGAGATGGTTGGACGGCATCACTGACTCAATGGACATGGGTTTGAGTGGACTCCAGGAGTTGGTGATAGAAAGGGAGGCCTGGTGTGCTGTGGTTCATGGGTTTGCAAAGAGTCGGACACAACTGAATGACTGAACTGAACTGAACTGAAATCTATTACTGTCATTTTTATGATAATAGGTGTATAATACCAGTGTGTGGGGGTAAATGTAGTAGGCATTTATGTTTATATATATTCAGTAAATAATGATCCATTTTATTATTCATGCATTTTTTCCCCAAGTTTGAAAATTGAAAATGAAATGTAAGCATATATATTCATATTTATATATATATTATCTCTATAAATTTGGTCATGATTAGTAGTTTTTTTCATCCACTTTAATGTGATTTTAGAGTTTTAAACAATATTACAATTGTTAGCTACTTACTATTTGTAAATGACATGGATAGTTAATACATCTTCACATAGCATATGAAAGAAAAATTTTGAAAATTTTGCAAAGAAAAAATTTGAGTTGGTCTTGCCTGGTACTCTGAATGCTTGATAGAAGAAAGAAGGATATTCCATAGTGAGAAAAAAAGAAGGTGGGTTGATAGAAATATAGAACCTAATCTTATCAAGAAGAAGGGAGTGGGTCTTAAATTTGACATCAAAGGGATTTGATATGTCCCTGAAAGGAAGCCAAAACCACTGATGTGACACTGAGATGATAAAGTGTGGGAAAAGGATATGCTTTCCTTAGTCCTACAAATGAGTTTTAAGTGGGTCATTAAATTGGGATTGGCCTTTCACAAAACAGTTTTTATTAGTGCCCACTCTTTCTAACCCGGTCCTTGGCATCCCCATCCCTAAATTTCAAAACATAGATGTGTGTCTGCATTTGACATGCTTAGAATCTTCCCAATAAATGCAGATTTCCATGAAAAGTAACTCAGGAGAATTAAAGAGAAAGCTCAGTCACATCTTCACAAAACCAGTTGCTTGGTTGTTAAACCCACCCAGGTTATTCTTAGATCCTGGGAAAAAGGAGTGTTGCTTATTTTCATGGATACAGTACATTGTACTTTGTGTCCATCACATTCTTCTCCTTGATAAAGAGCAGTTACATTAATTTGGAAAAAGTGAGCTTGAAATTGACCACACAGTCCCTTTGGCTTCCTAATTTCTCTCAATTTGTATATAGTGTGGTAGTCCAATTTCCTTTCATCTGGGTCAATTTATCTTCCTATAACACCAAAATAAATGGTTTTCTACTAAAGTCTCAAAAGTGCTAATGTGTTCATTTTCTGCTTTGCAGCTGTAATTAATTTAAGCTAGAGAGAACTGTTATAGTGTTTATATTAGAAATGATGTTTCTCATGTGCTGTCTCCATTTTTTAAAGAAAAGAGATTAAATCAACTTTATCTCATCTGAAAACTTTCTTGTTCTAAACCTCTGAAGTTCATGATGAATCAAGACTCAAATTATACTTTATAAATTAAATCAATTCAATCCAAATTTTGCTCCCCTATATACTTTATCCAATTTGGTAGTAAGTTGAAATTTGCTATTTTTCCTATAAGCTCATAAAGTTAGTTAGGATATAAATTATGAAGTTTTAAATTTACATTAATTAATACAATGTGTTACTTAATTCTATGTGGATGTCCATAATCGATTTCTAAACACATTTCTTAATATTGTTGGAAATACTGAGTCCCACATTGTTTTTCCTGCAGAAAACATTTTCTTCTGGGAGATTTTAATTGCTTTGAGAAATCTTTTAGATATTTAAAATGCTGCAAACTCAAAATAATCTCTGCTCTGTTTGGAAATAGTCTTGGTCACTCAAAATAACTCATATGTAGAAAGAGTATTAGCAGCTATGCTTTGAAAGTAAGTTAAAATGAAAAAGTTTGTATTTACATTTTGTTCATTATCAGCAGCCACATCTGTTTTTCTGTATCATTAGGTAGAGCTGTCTCTTCACCATATTACTTATGCCAGAGGATCTCAGGTATTGTGATTCAGAATTCCACATTGTTATTTAGTTGCTAAGTCATGTTTGACTCTTTATGACCCCATGGACTGTAGCCTACCAGGCTTCTCTCTCTGTGGGATTTTCCAGGTAATAATATTGGAATCAGTTGCCATTTCCTTCTCCGGGTCAGAATTCTATGAGAACTTGCAAAATGCATATTTCTAGGCCCACTCTGTGAAAATGGAAATCAGAGGCTTCAGAGTGTGATTTGGAAATATGTCATTTTAATGAGCACCATAGTTGATTTTACTGCAAATTGTCTGCAAATTATCCATGAAGATACACTAAGAAGGCCGATATGTTCTGGAGTATCCCAGCATGCCAGGTCTTTTTTTTTTTTTTTTTTTGCACCATGTAGAATCTAACTCCCTGACCAGGGATGGAACCTGCACCCCCTGCACAAGCAGCAGAGTCTTAGCCACTGGACTACCAGAGAAGTCCTGTGAAGTAGTTTTTAACTTAGTTTAGCATCTTGCTCTTCCATCACAATTTTTATACTAAATCAAAGATAATCTTCACCCAAGAGGTGGGTATAGGATCTTCAGTTTTAACAAAATGATTATTAACTGGCTAGTTTCAGTTTTGTAAACTTAAGGCCATTTTGCGCATCTAATGTTCACTCCTGAATTAGGTCTTGCTTAATGAGATGCATTATAATCAGAGGAGCAAAAAACAAACAAACAAAACTAGCAAGATAAGTATTTACTCAATAAGAGCACGCATAAATATGGTGAAACTTGATCTCTCATTATTTTCATGGAAGTCTACCTATTATATATATTGATCATTGTTTTTACAGAATTTGGATCAGGCTTAAGGATTTTTCAATATTGTGCTGCTTTTCCACATAAATGACTGTAATCAAAATATTTTGAAAATTTTGTCTTCTAGATTTGTCATTAGATTTTAGTGACACTATTTATGAAATTTACAATAATTATGTTGATTGAAAATTCTAAAGAATGCAACTTTCAAACAATTTGTGTGCCTCCAAATGGAGGCCTTAGGCTTCAAGCAGTCTAAGTGAAGATTAACACTAAGACATTTTTGATAAAGTTGTAGATTCTGAAGTAGTTATATTTATATTGATTTATTTTCTTCATGGTTACTTTGAGTTCAAGATGTGGCAATTATTTGAACTCATTTTAAGTAATGAAAGTACCTATTTTCACTTGTCTTACTCCAGACAAATAAACTTATTATTACAGCCTCAAGGAACTGAAGTGTGCTATTAAATTTTCAAAATGAATTTCAAAGAATATTAGTCTTTCACTGTAAAAATGCTTTTGAATGCAGAAAAAAATTTGGGACAACAAAATATAATTCACCTGATATACCTTGACCACTTAAACTGAACTATACATCTATTTTTTAAACTGATGGCTAAAAAAAAAAAAAAAAAAACCTGTATCATCTCATTAAGTGATACAACTTTAAAGGAAGCTCAGCACAAATTCTGCAGCAAAATTTACAGTTTTTGACATCAAAATCCCACTCCTACGCTTACCAGTAGTGTAATTTGGTGATATTCCTTAACATGCCTAAGCTTCAATTTCTTCAACTCTAAATCTACAGTAGTTACTTCACTGAGTTATTAGAACGGAAACTAAGTTAATGCATGTAAAGTACTCACCACTGCTTGACATTAGTCAATGTTCAAAAAGAATATGTAACATAAGAGTATAAATATGAAGGGAATACGTCGGATCTTTATATTCAGAAAACTCTGCCTTCTTTCCCTTCACTTGGCCTCGGAAATAGTCATTTTATTTTTGATTCATTAGCAGAAACACTTCTGTAACTGGTCAAGAGATAGGATCCTTGTGGGAAGTCCATTTTGGGTTTAGAAATAGGAAAAGAGGCAGGTGGTAATTTAGTGGCTGAGTTGTATCCAACTCTTGTGACCACCATGGACTGTAGGCTACCAGGCTTCTCTGTCTGTGGGATTTCCCAGGCAAGATTACTGGAATTGGTTGTCAGTTCCTTCTCTAAGGAATCTTCCCAACCCAGGCAGAAGCATATGTTGAGGAAAAGGTATAAAAATATTCAGTGAAGTGTAACATTGAAACCCTAAGGACTTATTTTCATTTTTTATTCTTTACAATGAAGCTACAGAGTTAACTGCAGGGTTATACACATGTGCTAGAGTCAGTCCCATTTGTTAAACATAAACTTGTTAATTTGTGACCCCCTGATAGGCTCTTTACTATAGATTTGTTTAAGCGGGATCATTTTGAATGGACTGAAAATTATGTTCTTTTTATTACTGATCACCCTGAATAAAAACCCCTTTAAAATCTGGAATCCTTTCCTTCCTGACAAAGAGTGCCAACTCTAGGTAGAACCACCTACACACAGAATCATTAGCCAGCTATGCAGAACACTTTGCCCTTAGCCACCAAAAAGACCAAGCCTCTGAACAAATGAGTGTGGGACTTACCTTAAGAGCCAGCTATTGAAACTTGGATGTACACCAAACCCCAAGTATGCTAGCTATGGACTCTGCTTTATTTACCAAGAATGCATCATCTTGTTCCAATCACTTTCCAAAGGGATTCTGAGGTGAAACTCAGAGGCAGGGAAATGTTTTTGTCCCAAAATAAACAGATTGACGCTGGAGAAGAAATATTGTTAAGTTTAAGCCTTTCCCAAGCAAGACAGCATAAATTCAGAGAATATGATTTGCTATCCGTTTTGACTGTGCTATGTAAACTAGAAGGTGACCCAGTGACTTATTTTTGTTCCTACCTTCTCAAAGTTTAGAAAGCTATTGTTAAGAGGAGCACTTGAACCTCTGTCATTGTGCCATCTGTGGAATAATTAACCCACTGATTCTCATTCTAACAATGAATTGGTATGGACTCCACATATTTTGAGATGTGAAATATAAATAAATTACCACTATACTTGCCTGGAAAATCCCATAGACAGAGGAGTCTGGTGGGCTACTGTAAAAGTGGTTACAAAGAGTTGGGCATGACTTAGCAACTAAACAACAACATACACACATGTAACATGCCTGCTAAGAAACAAAATTATTTCCTTCTGAAGCACTTTTAATTTCTTCCCATTTGACAGAAAATCTCTGATGTTGTGAACTAGATAGCTTAATTATGTGCCTGAATGGGCAATAAGGAATGAATAGAGATTGGCTGGAAGCAAAAATACCTTTGAGGATTAAAAGAAAAATTTGTGCTCCAAGGAGAGAAAGAGGGGAAGAAAAAGATGAGGCTGGAAATTAGCCAATAAACAAAGTGCTAGTTGGAAATGACTTTAAGTTTTAGGATTTGGCAAGCTATATAAGCAGTGGCAGCTGAAATCAGAAATACAACTAAAATATTTTAGCTAAACTAGTCCAAGTTAATAAACATCAAAATTAGTCATTTAGTGTACATATATTCTATATAGGTATATAGAAGTCTAGTGGGTTACAGTTTATAGGGCTGCAAAGTCAGACAGTACTGAAGTGACTTAGCATGCATGCTTGTGTGTACATATATATATATATATATATATATATATA
>SJYT01051965.1:0-49951 GCA_006410635.1 Cephalophus harveyi | reverse complement strand
GTATAGGTCACTGTGTGAGCATGTTTTCATTTCTCTTGGGTAAAACTGTCTAGGAGTAGAATTGCTAGGTCATAAACTTCATTTTGGGGGGGCTCCAAAATCACTGCAGGTGGTGATTGCAGCCATGAAATTAAAAGACACTTGCACCTTGGAAGCAAAGCTATGACCAACCTAGACAGTTTATTAAAAAGCAGAGCCATTACTTTGCCAAAAAGGTCCGTCTAGTTAAAGCTATGGCTTTTCCAGTAGTCATGTATAGATGTGAGAGTTGGACTATAAAGAAAGCTGAGCACCAAAGAATTGATGCTTTTGGACTGTGGTGTTGGAGAAGACTCTTGAGAGTCCCTTGGACTGCAAGGAGATCCAGTCCATCCTAAAGGAAATCAGTCCTGAATATTCATTGGAAGGACTGATGCTGGAGCTGAAACTCCAATACTTTGGCCACCTGATGCAAAGAACTGACTCATTTGAAAAGACCCTGATGCTGGGAAAGATTGAAGGCAGGAGGAGAAGGGGACGACTGAGGATGAGACGGTTGGATGGCATCACCGACTCAATGGACATGAGTTTGAGTAAACTCCAGGAGTTGGTGATAGACAGGGAGGCCTGGCCTGGTGCAGTCCATTGGTTCCCAACGAGTAGGACACAACTGAGCAACTGAACTGAACTGATAAGGCTTCCCAGGTGGGGCTAATAGTAAAGAACCCCCATGCCAATGCAGGAGATTCAGGTAGGATCCCTGGGTCTGAAAGATCCCCTTGATTAGGAATTAGCAACCCGGTCAAGTACTCTCATCTGGAAAATTCCATGGAGAGGAGTCCTGGTGGGTAAAGTCCACGGGGCCACAAAGAGTTGGATACAACTGAGCAACTGAACACACACACACAGAGACACACACACACAAGTCCTGGTGGGTAAAGTCCATGGGGCCACAAAGAGTTGCATACAACTGAGCAACTGAACACACACACACACACACACACACACACACACACGGTAATTTATGTATCTTAAAATCTATACTGTGTCCTCTGAAGACAACATACAGTTGGAGCTTGTTTTTATTTTTAAACTGGTCTCTCAATGTCTGCCTTTTGGTTGTATTATCTATTCACATTTAAAATTGATGCAGACTTAACATCTGCCAATATATTTTTCTGTCTCATGTCATTTTGTTCTATGGTCCTCCTTTCACTGCTTTCTTTTGCATTAAATGGGTATTATCTAATGTAGCATTTTAAATTCTTTACTGATTTTTAAACTATTTTTAAGTTATTTCCTTAGATATAAGCTACCATAAACACCTTCAATTCAGTTCAGTCACTCAGTCATTTCTGACTATTTGAGACCCCATGGACTGCAGCATGCCAGGCCTCTCTGTCCATCACCAGCTCCCGGAGCTTGCTCATACTCATGTCCATTGAGTCGGTGATGCCATCCAACCATCTTATCCTCTATCGTCCCCTTCTCCTCCTGCCTTCAATCTTTCCCAGCCTCAGGGTCTTTTCCAAGGAGTCAGTTCTTCAAATCAGGTGGCCAAAGTATTGCAGCTCCAGTTTCAGCATCAGTCCTTCCAATGAATATTCAGGACTGATTTTCTTTAGGATTGACAGGTTTGATTCCTTGCAGGCCCAGGGACTCTCAAGAGTCTTCTTCAACACCACACTTCAGAAGAATCAATTCTTCAGTGCTCAACTTTCTTTATGGTCCAACTCTCATATCCATACTTGACTACTGGAAAAATCATAGCTTTGACTAGATGGCCCTTTGTCGACAAAGTAATATCTCTGCTTTTTAATATGCTGTTCAGGTTTATCATAGCTTTTCTTTCAAAGAGCAAGCATCTTTTAATTTCATGGATGTAGCCACCATCTGCAGTGATTTTGGAGCCCAAGAAAATAAAGTCTGTCACTGTTTCAGTTGTTTCCCTATCTAATTGCCATGAAGTGATGGGACTGGATGTCATGATTTACTATTTGAATCTTGAGTTTTAAGCTAGCTTTTTCACTCTCCTCTTTTACCTGCATGGAGAGGCTCTTTAGATCTTCTTCACTTTCTGCCATAAGGGTGGTGTCATCTGTATATCTGAGGTTACTGATATTTCTAAAAGCAATCTTGATTCCAGATTGAGCTTCATCCAGGGTGGTATTTTGCATGATGTACTCTGCATATAAGTTAAATAAGCAGGGTGATGATATACAGCCTTGATGCACTCCTTTCCAAATTTTGAACCAGTCTGTAGTTCCATGTCCGCTTCTAAGTGATGCTTCTTGACCTGCATACAGCTCTCAGGAGGCAGATAAGGTGATCTGGTAGTCCCATCTCTTTAAGAATTTCCCACAGTTTGTTGTGATCCACACAGTCAAAGGCTTTAGCATAGTCAGTGAAGCAGAAGTAGACGTTTTTCTGGAATTCCCTTGCTTTTTCTGTGATCCAACAGATGTTGGCAATTTGATCTCTGGATCCTCTGCCTTTTCCAAATCCATGGTGTACATCTGGTACTCTTCCATCCACATACTGTTGAATCCTAGCTTGATGGATTTTGAGAATGACCTTGCTAGCCTCTGATATGCAGTGTCAACCAAAAAATGACCAGCAGTCTGTTCTCAATATATATCTATGGACCAAATGAAAAAGTACCTAATTTGTCCCAGGTGCTTTACTTTATACTGGTATAATGGATGAATTGTTTTCTATGTGGAAAACCCCTTTTCATTTAGCATCTTATTGTAATAATTATGCTATTACACATTTTAAAAAGTTTCACAGGCTATTTTACCCTCATTTGGGCTTTCCTGGTGGCTCAAACGGTAAAGAACCTGCCTGTATTGTAGGAGACCTGGGTGCAATCCCTGTGAGACCTGGGGTCAATCCCAGGGTTGGGAATATCCCCTGGAGAAAGGAATGGCAACCCACTCCAATATTCTTTTTTCTTCTTTTTAAATTTAAATTTATTTATTTTAATTGGAGGCTAATTGCTTTACAATATCCACTCCAATATTCTTTCCTGGAGAATCTCCATGGACAGGGGAGCCTGGTGAGCTACAGTCCAAGGGTTCACAAAGAATCCAACAGGACTGAGCAACTAACACTTTCACTTTCCCCTCATCCCCAGTATTTCACTCCCCTATCCTGCAAAACAGTGTGCAAACTACAATCTGACAGACTTTAGACCTGAACGTAGGGACACTCTCAGAGGAACCCTGTCAACCTGGACAGCTGACTTCCTCAGTGTGACACAGTTCCCCAAAGCATAAAATAAGGGCATTAATAGCATCTGTTTCACAGCTGGTGTCCAGCATCAATTACTCAGCAGGATATTAGCTTGGCAATTGTCCCCGTCACGTTATTATTGTAGGTGGCTCAGATGGTAAGGAGTGAGCCTGCAATGGAGGAGACCCGGATTTGATCCCTAGGTCAGGAAGATCCACTGGAGAAGGAAATGTCAGCCCACTCCAATATTCTTGCCTGGAGACTCCATGGAGAGAGGAGCCTGGCAGGCTACAGTCCAGGGGTTCTCAAAAGAGTGGGACAGAACTGAGCGACTAACACTTCCACTTCCCCCTCATTCCCAGTATTTCATTCTTCTATTGGAAATAGGCAAGCATCCTGCAAGCCAGTATGCAAACTACAATCTGACAGACTTGAGACCTACATATAGGGACACTCTCAGAGGAACCCTGAGAACCTGGACAGCTGACTCTTCCTCTGTGACACAGTTCCCAAAAGCATAAATAAGGGCAGTAATAGCATCTGTTTCATGGGTGGTGTCCAGCATCAATTACCCATAGGATCTTAGCTTGGCAACTGTCCCTGTCATGTTGTTACTGTAGGTGGCTCAGATGGTAAGGAGTGACCCTGCAATGCAGGAGACCAGGGTTCCATCCCTGGTTAGGGAAGATCCGCTGGAGAAGGAAATGGCAACCCACTCCAATATTCTTGCCTGGAGAATCCCATGGACAGAAGATCCTGGCAGGCTACAGTGCAAGAGGTCCTAAAGAACAGGACACGACTGAGCGACTTTCACTTCCACTTAAGGTAAAGATTTTCAAGTCAAAACTCAATGTCACAGTACAGTTCTCCTTCAACATACAGCATTTCCTCTATAATCAGGGGCAAGGCAAGGGTGGCCACTGCCTCCACGATTATTCAATATATCAGCTTATATTATTTTATTGTAATTTTAACTGGCAACGTACTTGGTCAAAGTGTTCATAAAGGGCCCTCAGAGAGCCTCAGATGCGGTTTGAACCAGCTAACTGGCAGAAGCACAGGAAAAAAAATCCACCGCTTTTCGCCTCAAAAGGCTTCGCGGCGTTTTTTTCAAGTACCAAGGGCGGGGGAGAAACAGGCCGAGCAACTCCGGAGTGCAACACTGCCACCTGCAGGCCACAGAAATCAAAACGCCGCAAGGCCGCAAGAAAATGCATCGTTTCTTCTCGGTTTTCGCGCGCAGGACTGTACAGACTGAATGCGAAAGTTAAGGTGGATACCCCCGACGACCAGCGGAAGGAATAGAACCTCTCGGAAAAAGCCGGTCCCTTCGACCATGGACTCCACTCAAGCCGTCCACGAAACCAAAGCAACACGGGCAGGAAGTCAGGGAGTCGGGAAAGATTCAGAGCTTGGCGGGCGGGGCCGCACTCCGATTGGCTGGCTCTGGGCCTGCGCGCAGCCACCCAGTGAGGCCGGTGCCCGTCTCCTGGCCCTGGTCGGCTGGGAGTTTTCCCCGGGACCGTGTTTGGCACGCTCCACTGAAGAACCTGACCGGTGACGTCCGGGTCCTGCCGCCCACTGCCGAAGCCCCCCGCGTGCGGGAACGTTACAAGCCCCCGGTCCATTCTCCTCCCTCCCACCCCCGGCCTGTGAACGCGTCCCTCCCGTGGTACACTCGCTGTTCTCTCAGGCCTCACTCTTCTGATCCGTCCTCAGTGCCCACGAGCCTCACCCGGTCACCCCGGAGACTCTCCGTCCTTAGCGACGCTCCCTTCCCCCCCCACCCGAGCATCCCCCTGCCCACGGTCCCGCCCCGGGCATCAGGAAGGACCGCGCCCCTCCTGGTGTCCTGGTGCCAGCATTCCCTCCCTGTCACCACCCTCAACATGGCGTCCCGTCCTCCAGCTCCCTCGCCCTAGTGCCAGTGCACCGACGCCACAACCTCCTGGAGACCCAGCTCGCGTCCTTTCCCACCACGCGCCAGGCCCCTCCTGGATCGGCTGAGCCAGGGCTGGAAGCTGTCCCCCGCACAACACACCTCTCCCCGACAAACACACCTCTTGTGCTCCTTGCACCCTCCTGCCTGCCCACTCCCTGCCTGTGTCTGAGCACCTGAGCATCGAGGAGAAAACTTTCCAACTTTACAGAAGTGTTTTATCTTAAATCAATGGCCGGAGTAGACCGCTGTTCAGTTTCACGGTCACCTAGCTACACTCCTACACTACACACTCCTAACCTTCCTCCATGCTAATGATCACCAGCCCCACCCGCCAATAATTCGTGGAGAATACAGAAGCAATCCCGTGGGATTTCTCAAGTTTCCCAGTCCCAATCTGCGTGTTTCCGCCCTGGTGCTCTACCGCCCCTCTGCACGCGTGCTCCTGACTGCACCCAGCCCCTCACCTCTGCCCGGGATCCCATGCCTTGCACCTTCTCAGGGATTTTGCACCTGTAGTTATTACTCCTCTCTTCTGAACTAGCACCTGCTCCCTCTACATCGCAGCATTCCACAGCAAAGGGGGAAACCCACCATCTTCCACCACCCTATTCTGCAGCTACTGGCACATTACCGGTTGCCCTTCAAAGCAAAACTACTTCAAATTCTGTTGAGAGATTCTCTCCTCAGCCCCTTTCCATGGAGCTTTTGTCCCAGTACCTCCACTGTAACTGGTCTCGTCATGGCCATGATTAATATCCATACTTCCTGATCCCACAGACACTCTTGAGTGCTCACCTTAGCCAACATCTCAGGCACCTTTTGCATATTTGACTCTTGTGTTCTTTATCTCTCTGTTTTTATATTTCAGGGGCGTGGGGTTTACGTGACAACAGTGTCTCTGAACTGTACTCAACAAGGTACACATTCTTCACTATGCCCCCTTTTGACCTGGATATTGTATGTGAAGTCTTGTGGCAAATGAAAGACAAGCCAAAGAAAAGAGCATCCCAGTCACAGCAGGGGAATGGCCCACGGAGGCAGTGGCAGGCAGAGGTGAGAAAGCTCTGACGAGGGAGGTGTGACAAGAAATGAAGAGGAACACCAGGGAAAGGAGGATTCCACCCCATTCACATTTGGGACTCACAGGGGCACACTGTACAGTGACCCAGTGGTGTCTTTGGGCAGAAAGGTGGCTGCAGTTTAGGAATTTTGCTTTCTTGAGGTGATCTTGGTTCTTGCTGTGGTGCAGGCGAGAACAAATACACCAAAGTGTCCATGGAGTCTGAGGAGCAAACATTGAGACTGTGATCTCAGCAACCCGGGTCTCCGCCCCCCCACCCCCGCCACCCTGGCTCTTCCTGTGACCATGGGTGGCAGAGGCAGAGTGGGCCCAGAGGGAGAGGAAGGAGGTCTTCCTGGAACTCCACTGCTGCTTTAAACCACCACACTCCCCCCTCCTCAATTTGAAGACTCATCTGTGAGGATCATTCCAATTCTCCACTCTGTTATCTCGTCAACAGCCCTGATGATTCTTAGTAATTTTTGCAACTTGCATCCTGGTCTTTTTGGTTTGGGAAACAGAAAATAGCGTACCCTGCAAGCACACAGCGCTCTACTTCCAGTAGCCTGCCTCTCTGATTCCTTTCAAGCCATGCTTCTTGAAAGTGTAGACTCCAGGAGCATCCTCACCTGGTTACCTCTCAATTCCTCCTCCATGTGCCCATCCAACAAACATCCCCTTGCTAACGTCTCCCAACAGCTTTGAGGGCCAAACCGTAGTACCCAGTGATGTATTGGTCACAGACACATGAAGTTTTCAATATCAGTTTCCTTGGTCGGAGTCTGGGACAGCAGCCCATCCTGGCTTTCCCCCTACCTTTGAGTCTATTACTTCTAAGTCTCCTTGTCTATCCATTTACTTTGATCCCCTCCTAAAAGTTGGTTTTGTTTTCCTCTGGTTTCCAACATATGCCCCGTGTTCTTCCATTCTATACATGATCTTGGGTGACCACTTCACCCCCCAGAAATTTACCCATCTGACTTGTTTTCATCAGTATTCTGCTGTATGCTGATGGCTTTTCCTACCACCAAATCTACCTAGGACATCTCAACTGGTCCCTGGATCCCCCACAGGCCAAGAATATGGGGCATCAGCACTCAGATGGCCCATAAGCCCTGCAGACCTGGTAGTAGCCCCCAGGCCAACGTTCCCTGTCTCATGGATGGGCACTGCCATACACCCAATTCCTTAAATCACAATCCCAGGCATGCTGCTGGGTGTGATCTTCAACGTGCCATGACACCCCTGGAGCTGATCTGGAAAAGGCTGACACAAGATCTTCCTGTTGCCACAGGTGGGGATCCATTCCTATGAGAGGACTTGTTTCTGCAGACACACTCTGAAGATGTCCTGAGCACAGGCCATCACCCTGTCTTGGATCTCCGAGATAACCCAGGCACTGTAACACACATGAGAGGTCAAAACACTGTCTTTAACAAGATGATGAGTCAAGACACAGCAGTATAAGCCCACCATTGGGAAAAGTGCCAAAGAATATCCAGAAGAGATCCCTAGAGGAGAACCTTTCCAGAGGTGGGTCTCCATGGGTGTGCACCAAACAAGGGATTGCTTACCTGTATTTTTCCCAATGAGCATCCTGTTCCTATTTCATCTTCATCTGAATTTCAGATGCAGGGTGGGTTCTGGGAGACTGTCCAGAGCCATTGACTTGTGGCCACACAACGAGCGCCTGTGCATGAACACAGAGACATACTAGATATGTGTGTACTCACTGGGGATTCTGTCCTGATGTGCACAGCAACTGTTTCTGGAGGGAGTATCTAGCATATTTGGAGGAGGCCGGACCCAGAACGTGGAAGGAGCAGGGCACTCCTCATTGTTACAAAAGCAAGGGCGTATCTTTTCCCATATGTCTCACTTGGACGTCTGCATTACCTTCCTAAAACTGCTTTCAGTTCAGTTCAGTTGCTCAGTCGTGTCCGACTCTTTGCGACCCCATGAACCGCAGCACACCAGGCCTCCCTATCCATCACCAACTCCAGGAGTCCACCCAAACCCATGTCCATTGTGTCGGTGATGCCATCCAACCATCTCATCCTTTGTCGTCCCCTTCTCCTCCTGCCCTTAATCTTTCCCAGCATCAGGGTCTTTTCAAATGAGTCAGCTCTCCACATCAGGTGGCCAAAGTATTAGAGTTTCAGCTTCAACATCAGTCCCTCCAATGAACACCCAGGACTGATCACTTTTAGGATGGACTGATTGGGTTTCCTTGCAGTCCAAGGGACTCTCGAGTCTTCTCCAACATCACAGTTCAAAAGCATCAATTCTTTGGCGCTTAGCTTTCTTCACAGTCCAACTCTCACGTTCATACATGACTACTGGAAAAAGCATAGCCTTGACTAGATGGACCTTTATTGGCAAAGTAATGTCCTGCTTTTTAATATGCTGTCTAGGTTGGTCATAACTTTCCTTCCAATGAGCAGGTATCTTTTAAATTCATGGCTGTAATCACCATCTGCAGTGATTTTGGAGCCCAGAAAAATAAAATCAGCCACTGTTTCCAGTTTCCCCATCTATTTGTCATGAAGTGATGGGACCGGATGCCAAGATCTTAGTTTTCTGAATGTTGAGCTTGAAGCCAACTATTTCACTCTCCTCTTTCACTTTCATCAAAAGGCTCTTTAGTTCTTTTTCATTTCTGCCATAAGAGTGGTGTCATCTGCATATCTGAGGTTATTGATATTTCTCCCAGCAATCTTGATTCCAGCTTGTACTTCCTCCAGCCCAGCGTTTCTCATGATATACTCTGCATATATGTTAAATAAGCAGGGTGACAATATACAGCCTTGATGTACTCCCTTTCCTATTTGGAACCAGTCTGTTGTTCCATGTCCAGTTCTAACTGTTGCTTCCTGACCTGCATATTGGTTTCTCAAGAGGCANCATAGAAGTTAAACAAGCAGGGTGACAATATATAGCCTTGACGTACTCCTTTTCCTTTTAGGAACCAGTCTGTTGTTCCATGTCCAGTTCTAACTGTTGCTTCCTGACCTGCATATTGGTTTCTCAAGAGGCATGTCAGGTGGTCTGGTATTCCCATCTCTTTCAGAATTTGCCACAGCTTATTGTGATCCACACAGTCAAAGGCTTTGGCATAGTCAGTAAAGTTGCTTTGCTGCTGCTAAGTCGCTTCAGTCGTGTCCGACTCTGTGAGACCCCATAGATGGCAGCCTGCCAGGCTCCCCCGTCCCTGGGATTCTCCAGGCAAGAATACTGGAGTGGGTTGCCGTTTCCTTCTCCAATGCATGAAAGTGAAAAGTGAAAGTGAAGTCGCTCAGTCGTGTCCGACTCTTAGCGACCCCGTGGACTGCAGCCCACCAGGCTCCTCCATCCATGGGATTTTCCAGGTAAGAGTACTGGAGTGGGGTGCCATTGCCTTCTCCGAAAGCTGCTTTACTGAGGTATAATTACATACCATAAACTGCACCCATTCAATGCATCCAGTGCAGTGACTTTTAGTAACTTCACACAGTGGTGCAACCACCACCACAGTGCAGTTGTGGAACATGGCCAGCACCACAGAAAGGTTCCATGTACCCATCAGCAGTCAACCCCCAATAGTACCTGCATGCCCAAGCATCCTCTCATCTAATTTCTGTCTCTGTAGATGTGCCCTTTCTGGGCATTTCATATAAACGGACTCTTGCAGGAAGTGGCCTTTTGTGTTTGGGTTCTTCCACTTAGCATAATGCTTTGGAGGCTCACCCATGTGGCAGCAGAAAGCAGAAGCTCATCACTTTTCATCCATCTATGCTATTCCACTGAATGACTACAGAATACACTGTTTACCACTCTCCAGCTGACAGACTTTTAGCCTGGTCCACCTTTTGGAGATTACAAACAGTGCTGCTATGAAAGACATGTAAGGACAAGTATTTTTGTGGACATGGGTTTCGTTTCTCATTTCTCCACAATTTCATTTCTTGTTTTGCATGGTACAGAGGCTAGACTCTTCAGTCAGTGTGAGATAGAGGTGGTTGAAGCAGACCTCCCATCCTTGGTCTGGATCTCAAGAGGCAAGCACTAACTCAAACACTACTAGATGTGACGTGACGAGAGCTGGTTGTTTTCTTGGGATGTTCTTTAGCACAGTGACGACGATCCCTTCTATCTCGAGTTGGTTGACCATGTTTATTGATTTAGTTATTTACTTATTTATCATGAACGGGTCTTGAATTGCGTCAAATGCTTTTTCTTTGTCTGTTAAGATGACAGGTGGTTTCTGTCCTTCATTATATTAATACACCGTTTCCCATAACTGAAGTTGAGTATTGGTTCAATACTGCAATCCCAGGATAAATCTTGCACAGCCCTTTGCAAATGTTTCTCGATTTGGTTTGCTAATACTATGTTGAGGGTGCATGCATTGGTATTCATGATAGATGTGGGTCTGTATCTTTCTGGTGATGTCAAGTCTGGCTTTGGTATTGGGGTAATAGTGTTCTTATAGGATGAGTTAGGATATTTTCCCACCTCCTTTCTGTCTACTCAGGAAGAATCTGTGAAGCATGGGTGTTATTTCCTCTTTAACTATTTGATATATTTCACTAATTAAACCAGGAGCTCCAGGACTTCCCTTTGTAGGAAGGTCTTTACATGAACGGTTCAATATTCTTGCTTCCTACAGGTACTTTCAGATGTTATCTGGCCACTGCATTTAAGCCACCTCCCATCCAGTATTCTCCGGCCTGTTGGTTCCTATGGCTCGGTCTCTGGCCTAGAATTTGATGTGCTGGACATCTCTGCCCATCACAGGATTCTGTCTCCTACTCTGTAACTGGGGAGAGTACACTGTCTCAGAAGTAACCCCCAGATAAGCAACACCCAATAGGCAGGTTGGGGATACAGACTGAGGTAGGGAAGGGGTGGCACTGCTGATACTCTCATTTATAGCTTCCCATCTATCCTCTGGGCGCCCTCATGCAGGCTGTGGGTAATTCTGCAGTTGGGAGTTGCACAGCAAGAACCCAGAGGACCCTGTCCCCTTCTTCACCCTACCCCGATCCTTGTCACTCCTCTCATCTCCAGCAACGCAGCCTCACGGGGGATCAGTGAGGCACTCTTCACCACTTCTAAGGCTGTCAGATCTCCTTTCTGCTTAATGACTTAACTCTCGAGGGCAGGGGCTGGCCATACAATTCCCCCTCACCTCCTCATCTCAACAGCCACCCTGGCACAGTATGAGGAGAATGTAACAGATACAGTGAAAGCCTTCATGATTGGCTAAATGAAGGACTGTGGTTGGCAAGATTGACCAAGGTTGGCTGCTGGATTGAGCCCATCGCATCCCCACCCTGGGGAACTTGTGCCAGGTGGCCATGATTATCCCTGCCTCAGTGCATTGTGGGTAACATCATTGATGTATCTTATCCAGACTTGGTGTGCCACCAGCTGTGGACAGACACTGAAGTCACCAGGTCTTCACACCTCACCCCAGCCTTTATGGAGGGTACGGTTGGGGATGCTCTGTCAGAAATAAACCTGCGCTCATGTGGCCTATTAGTCTATGACAAAGGAGCCAAGAACAGCCATCACGGAAAACGCTGTCTCTTCAATAAATGGTTATGGGAAACTGGACCCCTATCCTACACAACATTCAAAAATAAACAATAACAGCAAAAGATTAAAGATTAAATTGTTAGACCTTAAACCATAAAACTCCTAGAAGAAGACATAGCCAGTATGCTCTTTGACATCAGTCTTAGCAATAGTTTTTTTTGACATGTGTCCTCAGACAAGAGCAACAGAAACAAAAATAAACAAATGGAAGTTCATCAAACTAAAAAGCTTTTACACAGCAAGGGAAACCATCAAAAAAAGAAAAAGGCAACTTGTTGAGTGAGAGAAGATATGAGCAAGTGATATATATTCGAAAAGAGGTAGATAACCTAAACAGTTAAAGGACTCATAGAAAGTATTATGAAAAAAAAAACTCCAAACCCAATTTTAAAATGGGCCCAAGCACTGAATAGACATTACTCCAAAGAAGAGATACAGATGGCTAATAGACATATGAAAAGATGCTCAATATCTCATCATTAGGGATTAGAAAATCAAGATTACAGTGAAGTACTTCCTCATACCTGTCAAGTAGCAATTATCAAAAAGACAACAAGTAAGACATGTTGGTGAGGATGTAGAGAAAAGGAAATCGTCATGTGGTGTTGGTAGGAATGTACACTGGTGGAGCCACTTTGGAGACAATGAGGGTTTCCTCAAAAACTGAAAATCAGAACTACCATAAGATCCAGGAATTCCACTTCTTAGTATTTTTCTGAAGAATAGAAGAAACACTAGTCACAAAAGATATATGTGCTCCTCTGTTCACTGCAGCATTATTTAAAATATCTAAAATATGGAAGGAACATAAGTGCCCACTGATAGAAGAATCAAAAAGGAAGAAATGGTATACACAGACACACACACACAATGGACTTTTACTTGGCAATAAGAAAGAATGCAATCTTGTCATTGTTGACAACATGGATGGACCTAAACAGTATTATACCAAGTGAAACTAGGCACACAGAGAAAAACAAATATTACACAGCTTTATTTATAAGTGGAACCTCAGAAATAAAATAAGAGAACATGGGAAACAAGACAGAAATAGAGTCAGAGACACAGAGAACAAACTGGTGTTTACCAGAGGAGGAGGGAGTAGGGAGATGTGTAAAACAGGGAAGGGAGACACAAACTTCCAGCTATAAAATAAGTAATGGGGATGGAATATACACAGGGAATATAGTCAATAATCTTGTAATAAATCTCTATGGTGACAGATGGTAATCAAACTTATCCTAGTAATTCATTTCACAGTCTTTAAAAATATGGAATCACTCTGTTGTGCACTTGAAACCAATATAATATCATATGTCAACTTTGGGCTTCCCTAGTGGCTCAGTGGTAAAGAATCCTCCTCCAATGCTGGAGCTGCAGGAGGCGTGGGTTCAATTCCTGGGTCAGGAAGATCCCAAGAAGGAGGGCAAGGCAACCCACTCTAGTACTCTTGCCTGAAAAATCCTATGGACAGAGGAGCCTGGCAGGCTACAGTCATGTGGTCGCAAAGAGTTGGACATGACTGAAGTGACCTAGCATGCATGCACGCATGGCAACTTTACTGAGAAATAAAGAGTGTGGGATCTGAATGGAGGATGCCGAGGTTTGTGGGTCACTTTTCCTCTGACGGCCTATATGACTTGGAGGAATCCCCTTAACTTCTCTGTCCTCTGCTTCCTCACCTCATCAAAAAAGATTGAAGTCTTCCAAATTGATGGGTCTGTAAAGGAGGATTAAATAAGGTGACAGAAAGAAATATACTTGATGTGGTCTGATAACTGGTAAAGGATGAACAAACTTGAAATGCCATGTTACCCCTGCTAAACGTACCCACAGTAACTAAATTCAGCCCCTGAGTTTCAAGAAGACAGGCCCTGCTTGACTTACCTACTCCCTTGGAGCTGGGAGACAAGTCTTCCAAGATATGTTGGGCTCTGAAGCTCTCTGATGAGATCACAAGTTCAGACACCAAAAAATTCAGCTGTTCACAGAAAGCCCTTGCATTCCTATACACTAACAATGAAAAATCAGAAAGAGAAATTAAGTAAACAATCCCATTCACCATTGCAATGAAAACAATAAAATACTTAGGAATAAATTTACCTACAGAAACAGAAGACCTCTAGTACCCAAAGCAATCTATAGATTCAACACAATCCCAATCGAACTACCAACAGTAGTTTTCAAAGAGCTAGAACAAATAAGCTTCCTTGATAGCTAACAAAGTGGAGAAAACCACTACACCATTCAGGTATGACCTAAATCAAATCTTTTATGACTATACAGTGGAAGTGAGAAATAGATTTAAGGGACTAGGTCTGACACAGAGAGTGCCTGATGAACTATGGATGAAGGTTTGTGACATTGTACAGGAGACAGAAATCAAGTCCATCCCCAAGAAAAAGAAATACAAAAAAGCAAAATGGCTGTCTGACCAGGCCTTACAAATAGCTGTGAAAAGAAAGGAAGCAAAAAGCAAAGGAGAAAAGGAAAGATATAAGCATCTGAATGCAGAGTTCCAAAGAATAGCAAGGAGAGATAAGAAAGCCTTCCTCAGTGATCAATGCAAACAAATAGAAGAAAACAATACAATGGGAAAGACTAGAGATCTCTTCAAGATAATTAGAGATACTAAGGGAACATTTCATGCAAAGATGGGCTCAATAAAGGGCAGAAACTGTAGGGACCTAACAGAAGCAGAAGATATTAAGAAGAGGTGGCAAGAATACACAGAAGAACTGTACAAAAAAGATCTTCATGACCCAGATAATCACGATGATGTGATCACTTACCTAGAGCCAGATATCATGGAATGTGAAGTCAAGTGGGCCTTAGGAAGCATCACTACAAACAAAGCTAGTGGAGGTGATGGAATTTCAGTTGAGCTATTTCAAATCCTGGAACATGATGCTGTGAAAGTGCTGCACTCAATATGCTAGCATATGAGAGCCTTGGCCTCGGGAGGCAGCGGAGGCTGGGATCAGGCTGTGAGGAATGGCTTCGCCTGGGGTGGGATAACATATAATATTATTGTCCCTATTTGCAGACAAGGGAACCAAATATCAGGGAGGGTGATCATTTTACTCAAGGTCACGCTGCTTGGTAGCTGTCTCTTATACACATCTCTTCCACATGTTAAGCTGGTTTTAGAAAAGGCAGAGGAACCAGAGATCAAATTGCCAACAGCCCCTGGATCATGGAAAAAGCAAGAGAGTTCCAGAAAAACATCTATTTCTGCTTTATTGACTATGCCAAAGCCTTTGACTGTGTGGATCACAATAAACTGTGGAAAATTCTGAGAGAGGTGGGAATACCAGACCACCTGACCTGCCTCTTGAGAAACCTGTATGCAGGTCAGGAAGCAACAGTTAGAACTGGACATGGAACAGTGAATGGCTCCAAATAGGAAAAGGAGTACGTCAAGGCAGAATATTGTCACCCTGCTTATTTAACATATATGCAGTGTACATTATGAGAAACTCTGGGTTGGATGAAACACAAGCTGGAATCAAGATTGCCAGGAGAAATATCAATAACCTCAGATATGTAGATGACACCACCCTTATGGCAGAAAGTGAAGAAGAACTAAAGAGCCTCTTGATGAAAGTGAAAGAGGAGAGTGAAAAATTTGGCTTAAAGCTCAACATTCAGAAAATGAAGATCATGGCATCCAGTCCCATCACTTCATGGCAAATAGATGGGGTAACAGTGGAAACAGTGGCTGACTTTATTTTTCTGGGCTCCAAAATCACTGCAGATAGTGATTGCAGCCATGCAGTTAAAAGATGCTTACTCCTTGGAAGAAAAGTTATGACCAACCTAGACAGCATATTAAGAAGCAGGACATTACTTTGCCAACAAAGATCCGTCTAGTCAAGGCTATGGTTTTTCCAGTGGTCATGTTTGGATGTGAGAGTTGGACTATAAAGAAAGCTGAATGCCAAAGAATTGATGCTTTTGAACTGTAGTGTTGAAGAAGAGTTTTGAGAGGGCCTTGGACTGCAAGGAGATCCAACCAGTCTATCCTAAAGGAGATCAGTCCTGGGCGTTCATTGGAGGGACTGATGTTGAAGCTGAAACTTCAGTACTTTGGCCACCTGATGCAAAGAGCTGACTTATTTGAAAAGACCCTGATTCTGGGAAAGATTGAGGGCAGGAGGAGAAGGGGACGACAGGGGATGAGATGGTTGGATGGCATCACCAACTCCAAGAACATGGGTTTGGGTGAACTCCCAGAGTTGGTGATGGACAGGGAGGCCTGGCCTGCTGTGGTTCATGGGGTCTCAAAGAGTTGGACACGACTAAGTGAATGAACTGAACTGAGAACAAATAATTTCACAGTTTAGATGGCAACAGAAAAGACCCCGAATACCCAAAGCAATCTTGAGAAATAGAACTGCAGGTGCCAACCTTCCTGACTTCAGACTAGACTATAAAGCCACAGTCATCAAGATGGAATGGTGCTGGAACAAAGACAGAAATATAGATCAATGAAACAAAACAGAAAGTTCAGGGGGTGGTCCCAAGATGGCGGAGGAATAGGACGGGAAGACCACTTTCTCCCCCACAAAATCATTGAAAGAACATTTGAACACTGAGCAAATTCCACAAAACAACTTCTGAATGCTGGCAGAGGACATCAGGCACCAAGAAAGGCAACCCATTGTCTTCGAAAGGAGGTATGACAAAATATAAAAGATAAAATGAGAGACAAAAGAGGTAGGGACAGAGATCCATCCCGGGAAGGGAGTCTTAAAAGAGATGCTTCCAAACACCAGGAAACACTTTCACCAGTGGGTCTGTGGGGAACCTTGGAATCTCAGAGGTCAACATAACTGGGAGGAAAAATAAATAAATAAATAAATAAAACCCACAGATTACGTGCCTAGTGGCAACTCCCAGTGCTCGCAGCCACCACCAGCAAGCAGGGGCTGAATAGGGAGGCATGGGCTGCATTGGGAGAAGGCAATGGCACCCCACTCCAGTACTCTTGCCTGGAAAATCCCATGGACGGAGGAGCCTGGTGGGCTGCAGTCCATGGGGTCGCTGAGTCGGACACGACTGAGCGACTTCACTTTCACTTCTCACTTTCATGCATTGGAGAAGGAAATGGCAACCCACTCCAGTGTTCTTGCCTGGAGAATCCCAGGGACGGGGGAGCCTGGTGGGCTACCGTCTATGGGGTCACACAGAGTCGGACACGACTGAAGTGACTTAGTGCGACTTCACTTTCACTTCTCACTTTCATGCATTGGAGAAGGAAATGGCAACCCACTCCAGTGTTCTTGCCTGGAGAATCCCAGGGACGGGGGAGCCTGGTGGGCTACCGTCTATGGGGTCACACAGAGTCGGACACGACTGAAGTGACTTAGTAGCAGCAGCAGCAGGGCTGCATTGCTTAAAGTAAGGACCAGGCTCAAATGCCCTGAAGGCAATCTGAGGGAACTAACATGAGATAGCAACCCAAACTATGGGATAGCCAGAGAGAGAGAAAGAAAAAAAGAGAGAGAGAGAGAACTATACTGTGAAAAGCCCTAACCTGAGGCACTGCCAGGCCAGCTCACAGAACAAAGGACTGAGCACTAGCTGCAGACCAGCTCTCCCGCTGGTGAGAAGCAGGCGGAGGGCAGCCAGAGCTGGAGAGGGGTAATTCTAGCCCCAGAGAGGCATCCTCTACCAAACTGCGAGCAGGCTCCATTGCTAACCAAGAGTTCTTGGGATTATGGACGATTGACATCCACCAGGAGGGTCGCAGCCAGTGATCAGCTCCCCAGAAGAGACACAGGGCACATCTGAGAAGGCATGCCCATTGTACACCCAGGAAACTGAGCGGCTAGGATGGGGGAGGTGATAAGATGCACTGCCCACCTGGAGGTGACTGCTCGTCAAGCAACTGGTCATCTGAGCTGCTCGGACCTGCTGCTACTTGCTAAGTCACTTCAGTCGTGTCCAACTCTGTGGGACCCCATAGACGGCAGCCCACCAGGCTCCCCCGTCCCTGGGATTCTCCAGGCAAGAACACTGGAGTGGGTTGCCATTTCCTTCTCCAACGCATGAAAGTGAAAAGTGAAAGTGAAGTCGCTCAGTCGGTCCAACTCTTAGTGCACCCATGGACTATAGCCTACCAGGCTCCTCTGTCCATGGGATTTTCCAGGCAAGAGTATTATTTAGGTTATTTAGTTGACTTTTTTCTTGTTTCTTGAGGTCAGCCTGTAAATAATAGTAAAAATATATCTAGGACTTTCTCTGGAGCTGTTTCTCTGGAGCAAAAATATATGCAGGACTTTCTCTGACTGTGTGGGGTCAGTTCAGTTTCTACCTAACTCTACACCTAAAGCAACTAGAAAAGGAAGAAATTAATAACCCCAGGGTTAGTAGAAGGAAAGAAATCTTAAAAATTAGGGCAGAAATAAACACAAAAGAAACAAAAGAGACCATAGCAAAAATCAACAAATCTAAAAGCTGGTTCTTTGCGAACATAAATAAAATTGACAAACCATTAGCCAGACTCATCAAGAAACAAAGGGAGAAGAATCAAACCAACAAAATTAGAAATGAAAATGGAGAAATCACAACAGACAACACAGAAACACAAAGGATCATAAGAGACTACTATCAGCAACTATATGCAAATAAAATGGACAACTTGGAAGAAATGGACAAATTCTTAGAAAAGTACAACTTTCGAAATCTGAACCAGGAAGAAAGAGAATATCTTAACAGACCCATCAGAAGCACAGGCAAAACCAATACAGTATTGTAAAGCAAAATAAAGTAAAAAAAAAAAAAAGCTGTAATCAGAAATCTTCCAGCAAAGGCCCAGGACCAGACGGCTTCACAGTTGAATTCTACCAAAAATTTAGAGAAGAGCTAACACCTATCCTACTCAAACTCTTCCAGAAAATTGCAGAGAAAGGTAAACTTCTAAACTCATTCTATGAGGCCACCATCACGCTAATCAATGAATAAAGTAATGAATATAGGATGAATATAGTACATATTCATATATAGTAAATATATATATAATATATTTATATTATAAACATATAAATATATATATTTACTATATAGTAAATATAGTAAAGTTGCAGGATATAAAACTAAAACACAGAAATCCCTTGCATTCCTATACACTAATAATGAGATAGCAGAAAGAGAAATTAAGGAACCAATTCCACTCACCATTGCAATGAAAAGAATAAAATACTTAGGAATATATCTACCTAAAGAAACAAAATACCTATATATAGAAAACTATAAAACACTGATGAAAGAAATCAAAGAGGACACAAATAGATGGAGAACTATACCATGTTCATGGGTTGGAAGAATCAGTATAGTTAAAATGAGTATATTCCCCAAAGCAATCTATAGATTCAGTGCAATCCCTATCAAGCTACCAACAGTATTTTTCACAGAACTAGAACAAATAATTTCATAATTTGTATGGATAAACAAAAAACCTCGAATAGCCAAAGCAATCTTGAGAAAGAAGAATGGATCATCATTCTTTTCTCTCTTCTTCCCCCTCCATCTGCTCTGACAAATGAATATTTGCCCATGCTATCTGATTTGCCCACCAAGTTTCTCACACCACACACATGACGTTGTTACTAGTGAGCTTATACACAAAGCATTAACACCAGCTGGTCTTATTGAAGTCACTTACCAGAGGGCAGGGAGGTGACTGGGACAATGAATTCATCAGAAAGGTAACTGACAATCACGCAACATGAAGTCAGAAGGCTGGGCAGGCTCAGGCACAGTGTACATGTACATGGAGAGCAGTAGGAGCACAAAGGAGGGCCCATGGGAGGGTGAGGAATAGAAGCAGCTATGGAAGCAAGAGGAAGATGAGGACAGCAGAGTGACAGAGCGCCTGTGGACTTGCCCAGGGACACTGATCAGCGGGTTCAAACAATCCAGCCTGCTGATGGCAGTCTGAGAGGAAGCTACACCTCTCACCTGTGAAATAAAGTAGCCTGGCTCTCTGAGCTGTATTCATCCAACAAGTATTCCCCCAGTGCCCACCTGGTCATCAATGCCCTCAGCACAGTGCTGAAAGCAGCCATGGCCTAGGACAGACCTCAGTCACAGGAGATAAAGAAGTGTCCCAGATACAGAAGAAAGGGGAAACCAAGTGGGAAGAGATGGAAAGACACTCCTGTCAGAGTGAGGATAGAAGACAGGATGTCCCTCACCCGCTCAAAGGAACAGAAATTTGAACTGAGCATTTTCAGGGTTCACTCACTGACAATTCAATTGAGAAATGGCTGCTATAATGATTATGCACTAGGAAGGGGAAAGGTGGGTGTTACTCTGGCACAATAAGCTTTTGGACTTTGCAGGGATAAAAAACAGAAATAGCCCTGGACCAACAGAAAAGTGGGCCAAGAGGTTTGCTCTAGCCACTCGTTTCTTATATGCTGTTTGCAACAAACAAATTGACAGCAAAAGAACAGCTGCACTGCTCTGTGTACCTCACCTTATCATTGCTCATAAGATGATAATCCTGTTTTGAGCACCTGTGGTAAAAATTAGGTCCTCTAGGAGCTCACAGTGGGGCGGGCAGGAAGCCAGACTGAAGACAATGGTGAAACAAGTGTGATGAGAGCCTTGGCCTCGGGAGGCAGCGGAGGCTGGGATCAGGCTGTGAGGAATGGCTTCGCCTGGGGTGGGATAACATATAATATTATTGTCCCTATTTGCAGACAAGGGAACCAAATATCAGGGAGGGTGATCATTTTACTCAAGGTCACGCTGCTTGGTAGTGGTCCTAACCATCTTTCATTTATGTCTGTTAAAATGTAATGGTAATGGTCTCTGCACTGTTCATTACACCACACACACTCTCTCTCTCCTAATGTCACCTATTTTAACTCACAGTCACCACCTCATACATTCCCTTGGCTCTACGTTCTCCTTTATTAGATAAATAATCTGCTGAACAAAGTATAGATTTCCTGTTACCACATCCAGTCTCTCCACTGTATAGACAAATTTTCCTTGCAGGGCACATTGGCCCCACCCAAGCTGATGGTTTACACTGACTTTGTACTGCACCCATATGCAGGGGAAGGAAAATGGATCACTGGGATCTGTAGTTTTACTTACTTATTTCACACAATCTCAAGCATGATTTTAAATGTAGCTAATATTCAAGTAAAAACAGTAGAACAACTGCTTTCCACTCACGAAAGAGTTCATTGAATGTTGATACATTCTGGGCAGAAGACTAAACCCCTTTCATAGGGAGTTGTAGAAATTCTTTCCTTTAAGGAAATCCTTTCTTTTTATACATTTTCTCTGTTGCTGGTTCCCTGAGAGACTCAGGCCAGCAAAGCCACTTCACTTTTCTGTTTCTGACAAAACAAACAAGCAAAGCAACCCTAACACACAGGCACACAAACAAATGTAATCCAGCCAATAGAGGTATGTCAAATATAAGGCAATGGTATCGGAAATACAAGGGCTTCCCTGGTGGCTCAGTGGTAAAGAATCCACCTGCTAATGCAGGAGACTGGCGTTTGATCCCTGGGTCATGAAGATCCCATGGAAAAGGAAACAGCAACCCACTCCAGTATTCTGGCCTGGGAAATCACGTGGACAGAGAAACCTGGTGGGCACAGTCCATGGGTCACAAAAGAGTGGGACACGACTTAGGGACTAATCAACAGTAATTGAAATACAAATGGAAACCCCTAACTAATCATATATTCAAATTTCTGACCATAGTAGAGGTCTACTGTCCAGGATCAGCTGTACTCCAGAAAACCAGACAACCAAACATACTCTCCTTTTTAAACTACTATACACTGTCTCTTGTCGATTCATGAGATAAAAAGTTTTCAAAAGCATTGCACACCAAGGCAGGACTCAAGGAGCCTATTAAAAGATGTCATATCAGGGCCTAACTCACTCTTGAGAAAGAATGCTTGCGAAGATTTCAATACGGAAAACACACTTCCCCTGAAAATACTTCATTCTTTTGTCTCATTTTGTGAAGTAGGGTATGAGGTGAGGAGGGAGAGGATGCCAGCTAAAGAGCCGACTTCTGAATCTGGTGAACACCTATTTGAGCCCAATTATCTCTTCAAGAAAATTAGAGATACCAAGGGAACATTTCATGCAAAGATGGGCTCGATAAAGCAGAAATGGTATGGACCTAACAGAAGCAGAAGATATTAAGAAGAGGTGGCAAGAATACACAGAAGAACTGTACAAAAAAGATCTTCATGACCCAGATAATCATGATGATGTGATCACTAATCTAGAGCCAGACATCTTGGAATGTGAAGTCAAGTGGGCCTTAGAAAGCATCACTACGAACAAAGCTAGTGGAGGTGATGGGATTCCAGTTGAGCTGTTTCAAATCCTGAGAGATGATGCTGTGAAAGTGCTGCACTTTCACGGACTCGATGGATGTGAGTCTGAGTGAACTCCGGGAGTTGGTGATGGACAGGGAGGCCTGGCGTGCTGCGATTCATGGGGTCGCAAAGAGTCAGACACGACTGAGCAACTGAACTGAACTGAACTGAACTGAATCACCTTTCATTATGGTGTGAGATGACAAAATGCCAACCTGATGAAATGAAGTGAGGTAAGTGACATAGGCATTGTGATATAGCTTTAGGCTAGGGAAAAATAAAGAAAAAAATACAGAATATTTCCAGTTCATGTGAACCTGAAATTCATTTAGATTAATTTCTTTTATATTTCTGAAAGTTTATATAAGCACTTAATTTCCTTTAAGCTAATAAAGCAGCACTCATCTACAGTTTAGCTTTGATAATACTCCCCAAAGATAAAGACATATATTTATGATGTACACATAGAGAAATAGGTGACAGACACAACCAGAGATCTCATAAGCTAAGCTAAGCTAAGTCACTTCAGTCGTGTCCGACTCTGTGTGACCCCAAAGACGGCAACCCACCAGGCTCCCCCGTCCCTGGGATTCTCCAGGCAAGAACACTGGAGTGGGTTGCCATTTCCTTCTCCATGAAAATATTCCATAAATGAATTTCAGTAACTCTTAAACATTCCACAAAATTTCCTAAGAACCTGTGAGAGTGTAATACCTGGCAATCCTCTCTAAAACAGAAATTCACCTATCTGCTGCATTACTGCTGATGATCTGAAATGTACATGGATCTCTAAAAAATAACAGTACTGAATAAAACTGAAAGGATCATCCAAGTTCCTACATAATACCAAAGTATTTATCTAGAATTACTGAATAAATCATAGCAATTTGGTATCCTTTTCAGAAAAAAAAAAATCTCAGAACTTACAAGCATGTGGCATTTCACACCGTACCAACGGAGTAACAGTAAATGAAGGTATAACCACTACAACTTCATTTTTAAACTTAGTCATGAATCAAGCATTACAATATAAAATTCACTATTTTATAAATAACAGCTGGAGTAAGTTAAATTTAAAAGGGCTTCTTCCCTCTCTCTCCCTCTCCCCCCTCAGTCTCAGGAATTAGAGATGGTCTAGATAAGTGTTCTTGAGAGCCTTGGCAGAACATTTATATCTCAAGGCACACGAAGAGAAAAACAAGTTCTTCTAGAACTCATTCCCTTAGGGTCAGAATTCAAGAAGATGTTTATCAAGCCAGGTTTCTCAAACTTAACAACATATGCAATAAAAGAGTCCCATTTTAGCCATTTTCAGGTCTAGATTTCCTTTAATTCCCAAGTTAAGTAAGTACTTGTAATGATATGTTTTGTAAGTACATAAACCTGGCTGGGGTGTTCACTGGAGGCTGGCTTTCTGACATTGTTCATTTCCCTATTTTCCATTTTAAAGAGGCTATTTTCCATTTTAAAATTTAATTTGTTGGGTATAAAATTTATTTATGAAATTGTGTGGTGGGCCAATCTGCTGCTTGTGAGCTTAACTCCACTAGGTGTCACCCTAGAGTAATTCCAGCTCTTTAACAAGTCTTGATTTCTCCTTCAGGCCATCTAAAACCACCATGGGTCCTTGGATCATTGAATGGGCCAATTTTTATACATGATCCATGGATGAGCAAGTCTTTAATTAATGAGTGGGTTTCCCTGTGGGACCACTGAATGATATGAAGATTCTGCCTCCATCACTCCTGTAAATTTCTCAGTTGTCTGAGAAAACCATAAAGTCCACATGTAATATCTTCTCTTTCATCCTGACAAATTCTGTTGAGGCAGCCAAATTGAGGAAAATAGCCAGGTCAGCCTATTTCCCAATCATTCAGCCCAGACATCTCAGTGTCTTTCAACTGAGCAAATTCCACTGTCTTTCAACCTGATTCCTTCAGTATCTTCCAACTGAGGAGACCAGATAAGATAGGATGGGGCAGGGTACAAACATGCCTGAGACTTGGGACATGACCATTTTCTTGTGCCACACTCTCTTTCTTGCAACATCATTCCATAATGCTATAGTTCTAGTTATCTTTTTTATGTCATTTCTTTATTCATTACACTGTAATCAGATATTTAACTATGACTTTTAAGTCTTCTGTCATTTATAGTCAGTTATTTTTGTACCCTTTGGCTTTACAGAATATAATCAGTCTGATTTCAGTACTGACCATCTGGTGATGTCCATGTATAGAGTCATGTCCTGGGTTGTTGGAAGAGGGTGTTTGCTATTACCAGTGTGTTCTCATGGCAAAACTCTGTTAGCCTTTGTTCTGCATCATTTTGTACTCCAAGGCCAAACGTGTTACTCTAGATATCTCTTGACTTCCTACTTTTGCATTCCAATCCCCTGTGATGAAAAGGACATCTTTTTTGGGTGTTAGTTCTAGAAGGTCATCTTCAGCTTCTTCAGAGTGAGTGATTGGGGCATAGACTTGGATTACTATGATGTTGAATGGTTTTGCCTTGGTAATGAATCAAGATCATTCTGTTGTTTTTGAGATTGCACCCAAGTACTACATTTCAGACTCTTTTGTTGACTATGAGGGCTACTTCATTTCTTCTGAGGGATTCTTATCCACAGTAGTAGATGTAATGGTCATCTGCATTATTAATAAATTCCTCCCATTCTCATCCATTTCAGTTCACTTATTTCTAAGATGCCAGTGTTCACTCTTGCCATCTCCTGCTTGACCATGTCCAATTTAGCTTGATTCATGGACCTAACATTCCAGGTTACTATGCAATATTGTTCTTTACAGCACTGGACTTTATTTTCACTACCAGACACATCCACCACTGAGGAAAATTTCTGCTTTGACCAAGCCACTTCTTTCTTTCTGGAGCTATTAGTAATTGCCCTCCACTCTTCCCCAACAGGATATTGGACATCTTCCAGCCTGGGGGGTCTCCTCTTCTAGTATCATATCTTTTTGCCTTTTCATACTGTTCATGGGGTTCTTGTGGCAAAATTATTGGAGGGATTTCCCATTCCTTCCTTCAGTGGATCACGTTTTGTCAGAACTCTTTATTATGACCCATCTGTCTTGGGTGACCTTGCACAGTATGATTCCTAGCATCATTGAATTCTGCACGCCCCTTTGCTACAACAAGGCTGTGATCCATGAAGGGGAGAAGCTCTATGCAGTCAGCAAAAACAAGACTTGGAGCTGACTGTCGCTCAGATCATGAGCTCCTTATTGCAAAATTCAGGCTAAAGTGGAAGAAAGTTGGGAAAACCACTAGGCTACTCAGGTATGACCTAAATTAAATCCCTTATGATTATACAGTGAAGGTGATGAACAGATTCAAGGGGCTAGATCTGGCAGACAGAGTACCTGAAGAACTATGAATGGAAATTCACATCATTGTACAGGAGGCAGTGATCAGAATCACCCGAAGAAAAAGAAATGCAAGAAGGCAAAGTGGTTGTCTGAGGAGACTTTACAAACAGCTAAGAAAAGAAGTGAACAGCAAGAGAGAAAGGGAAAGATATACCCAACTGAATGTAGAGTTCCAGACAATAGCAAGGAGAGAAAAGAAAGCCTGCTTAAATGAACAGTGCAGAGAAATAGAGGAAAACAATAGAATTGGAAAGACTAGCATCTCTTTAAAAAATTGGTGATATCAAGGGAACAATTCTTGCAAAGATGGGCATGATAAAGACATAAATGGTAAGGACCTAACAAAAATAGAAGAGATGAAGAACAGGTGACAAGAATACACAGACGAACTATATAAAAAAGGTCTTAGTGAGTTCCATAACCACAGTGGTGTGGTCACTCACCTAGAGCGAGATATCCTGGTGTGTGAAGTCAAGTGGGACTTAGGAAGCATTACTAGTAACAAAGCTAGTGAAGGTGATGGAGTTTCAGCTGAGCTATTTCAAATTCTAAAAGATGATGCTGTTAAAGTGACATACTCAATATGTGAGCAAATTTGGAAAACTCAGTAGAGGCCACAAGATTGGAGAACATCAGTTTTCTTTCCAATCCAAAGGAAGGGCAATGACAAAGAATACTCAAACTACCACACAACTGTGCTCATTTCACATGCTAGCAAGGTTATGCTCAAAATCCTTCAAGCTAGGCTTCAGCAGTATGTGAACTGAGATATTCCGCATGTATCAGTTCAGATCAGTCACTCAGCCATGTCCAACTTTTTGTGATCCCATGGACTGTTGCACACCAGGCTTCCCAATCCTTCACCAACTTGTGGAGCTTGCACAAACTCACATCCATAGAGTCGATGATGCCATCCATCCATCTCATCCTCTGTCATCCCCTTCTCCTGCTTTCAATATTTTCTAGCATCAGGGTCTTTTCAAATGAGTCAGCTTTTCGCATCAGGTGGCCAAAGTACTGGAGTTTCGTATTCAGCATCAGTCCTTCCAGTGAATATTCAGGGTTGATGTCTTTTATGATGAATGGTTGGATCTCCTTGCAGTCCAAGGGACTCTCAAGCGTCTTCAACGCCACAGTTCAAAAGCATCAATTCTTCGGCACTCAGCTTTCTTTATAGTCCAACTCTCACATCCATACATGAATACTGGAAAAACTATAGCTTTGACTAGACGGACCATTGTTGGCAAAGTAATGTTTCTGCTTTTTAATATGCTGTACTAAGTCGTTCATAGCTTTTCTTCCAAGGAGTAAGCGTCTTTTAATTTCATGGCTGCAGTCACCATCTGCAGTGATTTTGGAGCCCTGCAAAATAAAGTCTGTCTTGGTTTCCATTGTTTCCCCATCTTCTTGCTATGAAGTGATGGGACCGGGTGTCATGATCTTAGTTTTTTGAATGTTGAGCTTTAAGCCAGCTTTTCACTCTCCTCTTTCACTTTCATCAAGAGGCTCTTTAGTTCTTCACCTTTTGCCATAAGAGTGGTGTCATCTGCATTTGAGGTTATTGATATTTTCCTGGCAAACTTGATCCCAGCTTGTTCTTCATTCAGCCCGGCATTTCACATGATATACTCTGCATATAAGCTAAATAAGCAGGGTGACAATATACAATCTTGACGTACTCCTTTCCCAATTTGGAACCCATCTGTTTTTCCATGTCCAGTTTTAACTGTTGCTTCTTGATCTGTACACAGGTTTCTCAGGAGGCAGGTAAGGTGGTCTGATTCTCCCATCTCTTTAACAATACTCCACAGTTTGTTGTGATCCACACAGTCAAAGGCTTTGGCATAGTCAATAAAGCAGATGTAGATGTTTTTCTGGAACTCTCTTGATTTTTCTATGATCCAGCGGATGTTGGCAATTTGACCTCTGGTTCCTCTGCCTTTTCTAAATCCAGCTTGAACATCTGAAAGTTCACAGTTCATTTACTGTTGAAACCTAGGTTGGAGAATTTTGAGCTTTATTTTGCTAGTATTTAAGATGAGTTCAATAGTGCAGTAGTTGGAATATTCTTTGGCATTGCCTTCCTTTGGGATTGAAATGAAAACTGACCTTTTCTAGTCCTGTGGCCACTGCTGAGTTTTCCAAATTTGCTGGCATGTTGAGTGCAGCACTTTCACAGCATCATCTTTTAGGAGTTGAAATAGTTCAACTGGAATTCCATCTCCTCCACTAGCTTTGCTTGTAGTGATATTTCCTAAGGCCCACTTGAGTTCACATTCCAGGATGTCTGCCTCTAGATGAATGATCACACCATGTGATTATTTGGGTCATGAAGATCTTTTTTGTACAGTTCTTCCATGTATTGTTGCCACCTCTTCTTAGTACCTTCTGCTTCTGTTAGGTCCATACCATTTCTGTCTTTTATCGAGCCCATCTTTGCATGAAATGTTCCCTTGGTATCTCTAATTTTCTTGAAGAGATCTCTAGTCTTACCCATTCTATTGTTTTCCTCTATTTCTTTGCATTGATCACTGAGGAAGGCTTTCTTATCTCTCCTTGCTGTTCTTTGGAACTCTGCATTCAAATGAGTATATCTTTCCTTTTCTCCTTTGCCTTTAGCTTCTCTTCTTTTCTCAGCTATTTGTAAGACCTTCTCAGGCAACCATTTTGCCATTTTGCATTTCTTTTTCTTGGGGATGGTCTTGATCACTGCCTCTTGTACAGTGTCATGAACCTCTGTCCATGGTTCTTCAGACACGCTGTCTATCAGATCTAATCCCTTGATTCTATTTGGCACTTCCACTGTATAATTGTAAGGGATTTGATTTAGGTCATGCCTGAATGGTCTAGTGGTTTTCCCTACTTTCTTCATTTTAAGTCTGAATTTGGCAATAAGGAGTTCATGATCTGAATCACAGTCAACTCCCTGTCTTGTTTTTACTGACTGTATAGAGCTTCTCCATCTTTGGCTGCAAAGAATATAATAATCAATCTGATTTTGGTATTGACTACCTGGTGATGTCCATGTGTAGAGTCTTCCCTTGTGTTGTTGGAAGAAGGTGTTTGCTAAGACCAATATGTTCTCTTGGCAAAACTCTGTTAGGCTTTGCCCTGCTTCATTTTGTACTCCAAGGCCAAATTGCCTGTTACTCCAGGTATGTCTTGGAGTACATATGTCTTGGTAATGTCTTCCTACTTTTTCATTCAAGTCCCCTATAATGTAAAGGACATCTTTTCTGGATGCTAGTTTTAGAAGGTCTTGTAGGTCTTCATTAATGTGAAAGTGAAGTCTCTCAGTCATGTCTGACTCTTTGCAACCTCGTGGACTATAGCCTACCAGGCTCCTCCATCCATGAGATTTTCCAGGCAAGAGTACTGGAGTGGGTTGCCATTTCTTTCACCAAGATCTTCATATAGCCATTCAAATTCAGGTTCTTTAGCATTACTTTTGGGGCATAGACTTGGATTACTGTGATATTGAATGGTTTGCCTTGGAAACAAACAGAGATCATTCTGTCATTTTTGAGATTGCACCCAAGTACTGCATTTTGTACTCTTTTGTTGATTATGCTGGCTACTCCATTTCTTCTAAGGGATTCTTGCCCATAGTAGTAGATATAATGGTCATCTGAGCTAAATTCGTCCATTCCAGTCCATTTTAGTTCACTGCTTCCTAAAATGTTGATATTCACTCTTGCCATCTCCTGTTTGACCCATGGACCTAACATTCCAGGTTTCTATGCAATATTGTTCTTTACAGCATCAGACTTTACTTCCATCACCAGTTACATCCACAACTGGGTGTTGTTTTCAGAAAAGAGTGAAGAAATAACACCTCCAGATGTATAGGCCGGGTTTAGTAAAGGCAGAAGAACCAACGATCAAATTGCCAACATTCGTTGTGTCATAGAGAAAACAAGGGAACTCCAGAAAAACATCTGCTTCATTGACTATACTAAAGTTTGACTGTGTGGTCCACAACAAACTGTGGAAAATTCTTAAAGAGATGGGATTACCAGACCACCTTGCCTGTGTCCTGAGCAACCTGTGTGGATGGCAAGAAGCAACTGTTAGAACTGGACATAGAATCACAGACTGGTTCAAAACTGGAAAAGCAGCATGACATGGCTGTATATTGTCAACCTGCTTATTTTATGGGCAGAGTACATCATGTGAAATGCTGGGCTGGATGAAGTACAGCTAGAATCAAGATTGCTGGGAGAAATCTCAACAGCCTCAGATATGCAAATGATACCACTCTAATGGCAGAAAGCAAAGAGGAACTAAAAAGCCTCTTGATGAGGCTGAAAGAGGAGAGTGAAAAGCCGCCTTAAAACTCAACATGCAAAAAGTAAGATCATGGCATTTGGTCCCATCACCTCACCACAAATAGAAGGGGATAAAGTGGAAACAGTGACAGATTTCCTTTCTTTGGGCTTCAAAATCACTGTGGATGGTAACTGCAGCCTTGAAATTAAAAGACACTTGCTCCTTGGAAGAAAAGTTATGACAAACTTAGACACTGTATGTATTAAAAAGCTGAGACATCACTTTGCTGACAAAGGTCCATATATTCAAAGCTATGGTTTTTCCAGTAGTCGTGTATGAATGTGAGGGTTGGGCTTTAAAGAAGGCTGAGTGTTGAACAACTGATGCTTTCAAATTGTGGTTCTGGAGGAGACTCTTTTGTGTGCCCTGGACTCTGGGGAGATCAAACCAGTCAATCCTAAAGGAAATCAACCCTGAATATTCATTGGAAGGACTGATGCTGAAGTTGCAGCTCCAATACTTTGGCTACCTGATGTGAAGAGCTGACTCTTTGGAAAATAACCTGATGCTGGGAAAGATTGAAGGCAAAAAGTAGAAGTGGGTGGCAGAGGGTGCAATGTTCAGATAGCATCACCAACGCAATAGACATGAATTTGAGCAAACTCCAGGAGACAGTGAAGGACAGAGAAGCCTGGCATGCTATAGTCCATGTGGTTGCAAAGAGTTGGACATGACTTAGTGACTAAGCAGCAGCAGCAACAACTGTTGTACTCTGATACTGTTACAAAAGAGCTTCATCTTCAAGAAGATGCAGTAGAAGGCTACAGAAGCAGCTACAACAGTTGCACATCAGGATAATGGCTATGGGAAGATTCCAGGATTGTAGCCCATACCAACTAAAACAAGGCACTGTCATGCCCTTTGAGCCCTTAGATCAGGAATCCAGAGATTTTAACTCCCTGACAGGCAGAGTTGACCCCATTTATCCCTGAAGCAGCTATAGAAGACAGACCATCCTCCCTCTGCTTCCAATAAGATTATGGGAGTAAAATCTCTGAGGGAGGAATGAGATAGGAAGAGGGCAATGGCACAAACGCTAAAAGGATGACATAGCCCAAGAACATGACATAAACTGGTTAGAATAAGCTATGTCCAAGATGGTGGATGAGCCAGCTTCCTCTAGACCTTGAGCCTTAGTATATGCTAATTGTAACACATCAGCAAGCAAAATGAGATACCCACAAGCACCATGACAGTTCCAAGACCAACCATAAAACATCAAAAAGTGAGTGGTGACCTAATTCCTGGAAAAACCAACCCCTCCTATCTCGTAGGTGCCTGTCAGTTCATGTATATTCAGTTACTCAGTCATGTTCAGCTCTTTGCCACCCCATGGGCTGTAGCCCACCAGGCTCCTCTGTCCATGGAAATTTCCAGGCAGGAATACTGGAGTTGGTGGCCATTTTTTTCCTCCAGGGGATCTGTCACAGACCACCAAATAAAACTCAGGATCATCAACTAAGAATTGCGAGATCCAAGAACCAGGAGAGACTCACCAAAATTTGCCTGGACTCTCCAGGGAGATGGACAGGCACAAGAGACTTCTGTTGGTCCCAAGTTTCTAGATCCTTACAGAGTTCAGGCAAAAGAGGGGTCTGCTCTGGCCCCTATCTTTGGTTGTCAAAACTGTCAACTGGAAAAAAAAAGCACAAGGTGAAAGCTGTGTGTTCAGTTTTATTTGGGGACCTACTGAAGACTATAGCCGGGAGATACCCTCAGGTTTAGTAATTCTTCAAATGGAGTCACAAAACTCAGACAAACTATAATCCCAATAGTTATGGCTTATTATAGCAAAATAATAGTTAAAAGTGGCACATACAGCAGAGTTCAGGAGAGACCGGGCACAATATTCCAGTTGTCTGCTTCCAGTGGATTTGTGCTAACAATGCTTAGTTCCCCCAGCAAGGAAGTGTGACAACATGCGTAAAGTATTGCCAACCAGGAAAATTCACCTGGACCTTGATGTCCAGGATATTTATTGGGAGTAGGTCACATAGGCACATCTCATAGCATGCATGACTGACCTGAGTCTCCATCCCTTCCATAGGTTATGCTTATACCATGTGACCCAAGGCCTCCACCATAAAGCATATTGTTAGCATAGATTTATTTGGTGTGGCCCAACACCCCTATGTAAACAAAGACACTCTTATCAGGTAGTATATTCTTAGGTCTTAGAGGTTATTACCTAGGAAAAGGGGAGGGCCAAACTTTCTTTGGAGTTTGTGAGTATGGACAAACCAGCCTTGCTAAATTAGTCCTATACTGTATACTTATAAAATGTTTAAGATGAAACAAGGGTAATTTTGACCTTCCCAGGTGGTGCAACAGTAAATAATCTGCCTGCCAATGCAGGAGACACAGGAGTCACGGGTTTGATCCCTGGGTAGGGAAGATCCTCTGGAGGAGGAAATGGAAACACACTCCAGTATTCTTGCCTGAAAAATCTCATGGACATTGGAGCCTGGTGGGCTACAATCCATGGAGTGGCAAAAAATTGGACATGACTGAGTGACTTAGTCACTCATGCACAAAAGAGTACTTTTTCATAATTTCTTCAAGAAAATAGAAGACAGGGAACACTTCCCAAGTCATTTTATTAGGCCAGCATTATTTTAATACCAAAATGAGATAAGAATGGTACAGGGAAATAAGACTATGACCTATCACTGTGTTCATGGGCCAATAGATTAAATATAGTTAATATTTTAATTGTCCTCAAATAGATCTATAGACTTAATGCAATTTCAATAAAACCCCCAGCAAAAGTTTTTGTAGGTCCAGATTAATTAATGATAAATTTAAGTTGAAAGGCAAAGGAACTAGAATAGCCAAAATAATTTTGATAAAGGACAAAATTGGAGGAAAGATATGGATTTTAAGAATTGCTGTAATAATTCTAGAGTAATACTTTTGCCACCTGATGCAAAGAACTGACTCATTTGAAAAGACCCTGATGCTGGGAAAGATTGAAGGCAGGAGGAGAAGGGGACGGCAGAGGATGAGATGGTTGGATGGCATCACTGACTCAATGGACATGAGTTTGAGTAAACTCCAGGAGTTGGTGATGGACAGGGAGGCCTGGTATGCTGCAGTCCATGGGGTCGCAAAGAGTCAGACACGACTGAGCAACTGAACTGAACTGAACTGAATCTTGACAGTGTGGAATATAGCCAATAGCTAAACACACAGAGGGATAGACACAACTTTGTAATATGTCAATTTGCCATATTCATGAGGGCAATTCAACAGGGGAAAGGATAATCTTTTCAATAAACAGTGTTAGAAAAATTGGACATGCCCTAGAGATATGAAAGTGTATGATCACACAGACACCATGCACAAATGTTTATGGCAGCTCTATTTGTAATCATCAAAACTGGAAAGGACACAAATGTCCTTCAGTGAATTAATGGATAAACTGTGCTATATCCATATAATGGAATATTAGTCAGCAATTAAAAATGAATTTAACAACTTGGATGAAACTCAAAGGCATTATGGTGAGTTGAAGAAGTCAGTCACAAAATATTGCAGGCTGTATTACTCCATTTACCTGACATGCTTGAAAAGACAAAGTGTAGTGATGGAGATCAGATGAATGGTTTCAGGGGCATAGGAACAGGAAGAGGGTGTGAGTATAAAGTGGCTGCAAAAGGGAGTGATTTGGATTAATAGAACAGTTCTGTGTGAACTGGTGGTAGTTATACAAATCAATGCATGTGTTAAAATCCATAGAACTGTACACTTTAAAATGTCAATTTCAGTGTATGATGACTAAAATTATTTGCTAAATTTTCCAATCAGGTGAGAAGCCTTCATTTCTATAAAACTTTAACACAAGTGTGTGTAGGCTCCTCTGTCCATGGGATCCTCCAGGCAAGAACACTGAAGTGGGTTGTCATTACCCTTTCCAGGGAAGTGTGTGTATGCCTCAGCATTAGTTTTGTTTGTTTTTAACCCATATAAAGACTTATGTCACATGTACTCTTATATCTGATTTCTTTTATTTAATATAACGTCTCTGTGTTAGTTCCTTATTTCTCATAGCTACGTATTTTCCAAGGTATGAATATGAACTATTTATTCATTTGCCTGTTGATGTATAATTGGTTTGTTTCTAGATTTTTTACTATTAAGAATAGTTTTACTACATGAACATTCCTGCATCTCTCCCAGGTTTACATGTATGTGCAAGAATGCTCACCCCAGTCAGTATAACATGAAAGTGAAAGTAAAAGCCACTCAGTCAGGTCCAACTCTTTGTGACCCCATGGACTATACAGTCCATGGAATTCTCCAGGCCAGAATATGAAGTGGGTAGCCTTTCCCTTTTCCAGGGGATCTTCCCAACCCAGGAATTGAACCCAGGTCTCTCACATTGCAGCCAGATTCTTTACCAGCCTGGCCACAAAGGAAGCCCAAGAATACTGGAGTGGCTAGTCTATCCCTTCTCCAGCGGATCTTCCTGACCCAGGGATCAAACCGGGGTCTCCTGCACGGCAGGCGGATTCTTTACCAACTGAGCTATGCGGGAAGCCCAGTATAAGATGAAAAAACAGTAAATCAAACATTACCTAGCCATCCAGTAGAGAATGACTGAATACACTCTGGCTCTCATAAGTGATGGCACACCATCAAAATCACTTCAAAACCTGTGAGCCACTGTTTGGTAAGTTACAAGCGTTCCTCACAGGCTGTGGCAATTATGACTAATGTCCCTAATGACTGCAGATGGGTCCCAGTAACCTTTGGGGCAGGGAGCTCCCTGAGTCTTGGCACTCCTGAGGGCAGAGATGAGGACAAAGAGGAAGCAGCCTGTGACACAGGTGACTGGCTGCCCCAGAGCATTCCACTCCTCCAATTTTAGGAGAGCCTTACCAGGTCCTGGCCTGGGGTTCTGATATCAGAGCTTCCCCATCTGCCTGACTGAGCTTCCAGGAAGGCAGTCCCAGGCCAGGCTTGAGGTGGCTGTGTTGGTCCTTCTCCACCAGCTCTGACCCTCTCCTCCTCCTTTTCGGCAAATCTGCTCGAGAGACTTCAGACTCCCCTCCTTTCATGAACACCGCCTGCATGCTGGGAGTGTATTAATGATTGTGCCCACTGTGCAGGTGAGGAGACAGGCCCAGAGAGGGCAGGGGCTGGGCCTGAGGACCCACAGCAGGTCAGAAGGCAGGTTGTGGGTTGTGGTCCTCACCCTACAGCAGTGCATGTCCTCAGGCCACATAGAGCTTTTCTGCTGCTTCCCCCTCCAGGTCTGTGTCTCCCCAGACTAGCAGCCCTGGTGCATCTACTTCCACCAGCCAGGAGTTTAGACCCAGGCAGGCCTTCTAAGGCCAGGGGAGGGGACTAGAGGGGTAGAGGCAAAGCTGGCAGCTGGCAAGTATCTGAACAGGGACTTGGGGGCTTCTTCCTAAACCCCAGGCTCTGCTGGGCTTCCCCCAGTGCCTTCAGCATCCACGGCTGGGCCTTCAGGCTGTAGCCCAATGTGCTCTAGGGTCCAGACCCCAGAGCCAGTTCTCATCTTGTGAGAATAATGCAAACTTTCAATGAGAAAAACAAAATTAAAAGTACGAAAACTTCCTTTTAATCATGGAAACAAGCTTTTGGTAGGAGGAAGAAGAGCAGGAGGGAGAGGAAGTCCATCTGCAGAAGACCCTGAGCTTACACAAGGATCCCCCGGAAGCAAGAGGCAGAGCTGACCTTAGGCTGCCCCCAGCTGTCCACACACACAGAGGGAGGTTCTAAGGAACACCCAGGCCTGGCGCTCAAATACCCAGAGGCCTGTGACCTTCTCAGGTGTGAATGTTTAGTCTCTGTCCCTCTTCTGTGTTCTCTGGTACTTTCCCTGTCTTGGAGATGAGACGCCCCTGCTGGCAAAGGCGGGTATTGCTGTAATGAGAACAGCTGGTGCCTGAGCTATGACTGGTCATGCCAAGACCTCCTGTGGGGCCAAGGCTTCAGGCAGGCTCCCATGAATGAAGTCAAACGGCTGATTTAACCTAGCAGGACCCTTGGGTTTGGACCTGGACTCATCTGCATCACAGACATCCAGAACAGGAAGTGGGGAGGTTATAGGAGGTGGTCCAGTAACAACCAAGCTAAAGGTGGAGAGCTCAGGACAGAGAGAGAGGCCACTGTGAAATCAAGATACTGGACCTAGTAATGAGGAGAAGGAGAGAGAGGAAGATCAGGAAGTCTACTTTATCTGAGAGAAGGGCGTGAATGAAACCTAAACCATTGCTTTTAAAAAGAAATCCCACTGCTACAGGAGAAAAAAAAAAAAAAGGCTTATCAAGTAATAAAACCCATTTTAAACTCCTCTCTTCTTGATGTGAAGGATCAAATCTCACAAGGTTTACTTGACTCCCTGTCTCTCTGAGAAGATCGCAAAGGCAGACTATAGTCCACAATGACTTACATGTTTTAGAGTTATTTCTATTGCTTATGTAATATTCACTGTTATTTACTAGCCCATAGTTCTGGGGAGAAAAACAGAAAGGATATTGACTCTGCACAAAACTAGTCATTTCATCAGAATGTGATGATCTGGTTTGAATGCCCATCAGAGAACTCTACAGAAAACCAGTTAGTCAAAATAAACCATTTTGTGCCATGAAAGTAAAGATACTCATCTAAACCCTAACATAATTTGTACATAACTTAATGATGCTCTAGTTCTTATGGAGCAGGTGTGAGAATTCTCTTCATATCATCTCACAAAGGAGCACCTGTACACAAGGACTGGCATCTCAAATATCTCAGCTAAGAGCAGAAGCAACAGCATGCCAGTGTTCCCCATCGTGGAGAGGAATCTTTGATTCCCACTGTGGGTAAAGTGTATCACCTGCCTGCCTCTGAAAGAATTCCTGTCCTATGCCTGGTTTTAGATTTGGTTCAGTTATTCAGTCATATTGTATCTTTCTTCCACCTTTCAATGATTTCTTTTAATTTCTCATCTTCATGGAAACACCCTTATTTTTAGGACACATTAATTTCAAGCAATTCAATTATTTAGTGAATTAAAACTTTAGAGCAGAATCTAGAATCTGAATATTTATTTAGAACACCAATATCATACAACTTATAGAAAGTTTGGTTTTATTAATTTTTAGGAAACCCCACTCCCCTTCAAAGGGAAGAGAGCATTATCCCCAATATGGAGCTGACAAGTTCAGCAAGATGAAAAACTAGTTTCTTCTCCCTGAAAAATATTTCTTCTCCCTGTAGAATATTTTTTGAACACAAAAGTCAGGGAAGATGTGAGTGAGACTGACTCCTTGTCATAGAAGTAACATCTAGAGGCAAGGGTGGCCGAGGACAGCTAGAACCATTGGGTAAAAATATTTTATTCTGTTTTCCTACTCACAGACCTCTAGATCCTGGCTGAGGAGCCAAAACCAGATGAACCTGAGGATGAGATAATGAACCTACCTAGCATAGTGAACCATTCCAGGGACTTTGATACTGAGATACTGAAATACTTCTCTAGTCCAGTATCTGAAGCCACAGCAACATCAATAATCACAGCAAAAACCTCTCTTTGCTTCATTCTTCCTGGATGGCTGGAGCTGGACTAGGATTGAAGGATTCTGGGTGGATCAGTTATAGGAGGGTGTAATCTTGGTGGTCTTGGACATAACAGGTTACTGGTTAGGATACTGCAATAAGAACAGCAGACATCAGATCCTATCAGTTTAGGACCTCTCCTCCATACAAGCAAGAATGGCATCTTGAGCATTTAAACTGAGTTCACTGGCACTATCACTCAAGGAATCACACTTGTGAGAGGGAATTTTGGCTTCTAACAGGTACCAACGCAGGAAAGAGGATCCACCCTGCCTGGCTGGTACGGCTGCTGTTCCAACGGTTCACTCTGTCTCAAACTCTCCCTTGTTGTTCTGTCTTGCATCTACTTCAAAGGTATGCAGGAGGGTTAAATGAAATCACTCATGTAAATAATGCTTCACAAATATTTTATCTATGTAAATAATAGTTTTGTTACATGTTACTATTGTTCCAGTCACTTAGTCATATCCAGCTCTTTGCAACCCCATGGACTGCAGCACACCAGGTTTCCCTGTCCTTCACCATTTCCTAGAGTTTGCTCAAACTCATGTCCATGGAGTCGGTGATGCTATCCAACCATCTCTTCCTCTGTCATCCTCTTCTCCTCCTGCCTTCAGTCTTTCCCAGCATCAGCATCTTTTCCAATGAGTCAGTTCTTCACATCAGGTAGCCAAAGTATTGGAGCTGCAACTTCAGCATCAGTCCTTCCAATGAATATTCAGGGTTGATTTCTTTTAGGATGGACTGGTTGGATCTCCTTGCAGTCCAAGGGATTCCCAAAAGTATTCTCCAGCACCATAGTTCAAAAGTATCAATTCTTCAGCGCTCAGCCTTCTTTATGGTCCAACTCTCACATCTGTACATGACTACCGGAAAAACCAAAGCTTTGACTAGACAGACTTTTGTCAGCAAAGTAATGTCTCTGCTTTTTAATACACTGTCTAGGTTTGTCATAGATTTTCTTCCAAGGGGAAGGCATCTTTTAATTTCATGGCTGCAGTCACCATCTGCAGTCATTTTGGAGCCCAAGAAAAGAAATGCTATCACTGTTTTCATTGCTTCCCCATTTATTTGCCATGAAGTGGTGGGACCAGATGCCATGATCTTAGTTTTTTGAATGTTGAGTTTTAAGCCAGTTTTTCACTTTCCTCTTTCACCTTCATCAAGAGGCTCTTTAGCTCCTCTTTGCTTTCTGCCATAAGGGTGGTGTCATCTGCATATCTCAGCTTATTGGTATTTCTGCCAGCAATCTTGATTTTAGCTTGTGCTTCATCCAGCCTGGCATTTCACATGATGTACTCTGCATATAAGTTAAATAGGCAGGATGGCAATATATAGCCTTGGCGTACTCTTTTCCCAATTTTGAACCAGTCCATTGTCCCATGTCCAGTTCTAACTGTTGCTGTTTGATCTGTACACAGGTTTTTCAGGAGGCAGGTAAAGTGTTCTGGTGTTCCCATCTCTTTAACAATTTTCCACAATTTGTTGTGATCCACACAGTCAAAGGCTTTAGTGTAGTCAATGAAGCAAAAGTAGATGTTTTTCTGGAAATCTCTCACTTTTTCTATGATCCAATGGATGCATAACAACATATAAGACATGGCTGGAAAATTTCAAGGAAGAATGGAAAATAATTGTGTTTATAGTTTTGATAGGAGTAACAGTACCACACACCTAATAGGATGATGATATAGCCTAGTAAATACTCAACTCAGGGCCCAGTTGGGAAAACACACTTTGAAAGGAGGGATTTTATCCCTGAGCCTGTGTGAGCACTTGAGCAAAGTTCATAGGAAAAAGCATGACAAGGATGAATTGGGAATATACTGTTGTAAGATCCTTACACTATATATGAAGAGACATATTATTTGCAGTTGGATTCCAATTAACATCTTATATTGGATAATATTAAAGTGATAAAAATGATTAGCTAATAGTGGTGACAAAATGAAATAATAATCAATTAATCCAGGGAACAGTAAACAAGCCTACCTCTCCCATAGAAAGGAAAATCAAGTAGAAGAAAAAGGTAGAGGCAGGGAATTGGTAGAACCACCCTCAAAACATTTCATTCTAATCCTCATGATAGTGGGCTCTGCTTAGGTTTTATTATTTAAGGGATGCAAGTTTCCACCAGATGACTTGGTAGTGGGTCCACTGAACTGGAAAAGCTGAGCTTGTGCCACCTGGCATTTAGGGCTCTTCCTGACTCTAAGCAGGCAAGAAAGGATTTCATATTGCTGGTTGGTGTGTTGACTTGACTATCCAGGAAAATAGAATTGCTGCCACAAAGTTTGATTCACCTCCTCCTAGTTAGTATCTCTCCCTTCCATCCATTTTGGAAAATTTAAAAACTTTAAAAAGTTTTTAAATTTTTTCAGGATGAAACCTTCCACTTCTTGAAGTCAATGTATTTTTTCCTATTCTTCTCACTAAGTATGACTAAAAATGTTGCAAATTATATATAAAATATGCCTAAGAGGATTCTGAAAGTTTAAGTGAAGAAAGTAGCAAACTGATTAGAATTCTCAGAAGCCAATGATGAATATGGTTGTGGTGGGTTCCTTGGGTTTTCTTTTTGGTTTATATATCCTGTTCTGGGTACTTGGGAAGATAAAGAAGAAGGGAGAAAAGTCACCTTAGTGACAGAAAACTTTTTGACAATTATCAGTTGTATTTCAGCCAAACACCACAGACATACACACACATATACCAAACTTAAAGGAATGTGTAGTCTATGCCCACCTCCGCAAAGCCAAGGTAAGAACCTAAACATCCACACCAAGCTGGCAGTAATGAGACAGCAATCGACTAAAGTCCAAGATTTAAAAAATCTGGAGTCTCATACCACAATACTCAAAATGTCCAGGTTCCTATTTAAAATCTCTCACCGAACCACAAATTAATAATTACAAAGAAAACATTCAGAGTTTGGGATGACAAAAACTCTGGAGATGGATAGTGGTGATTTTTGCACAATAATGTGAGTGTACTTAATGCCACTGAATCATTCAATTAATATGCTTAAAATGATAAATTTTATTATATATATTTTACCACAATAAAAAAATCAGGAAAAAACTTTCAAGTGAAGGTGACATAGCCTAGTTTGTTGTAAATAAGTAGCTGTAAATAGATCTAAATGAAATGCAAATGTTCAAATTAGAAATAGATATGCTGTTCTTTCTGAATCCAAAGCCCATAGGTATGACCACTTAGCTGTACAGCAGGCCTATTATGTCATAGATGCCTCTACAACATTGTCAGTACTGGCTTAAGACAGGGCTCTGAATAGTTGCTGATTCTATTGTCCTTAGAATGGTTGTCACTGTCAAAAGGCATGCTCTGAAAGATCTCAGGCTACCTTCTATTGTGCAAATTGCAGTCTTTTGTAACAGCAAAGTGACCCCCCATGGAAACTACGTAAACTTGTCTCAGCCCATCCATCCATCCGTCTGTCCACCTGAACATCCATGCATGGGAAATCATGACTTAATCTATCTTTCCACCCAAGAAACATGTTTCTAGAACTTCAATAGGCCATGAACTACAGTCCTCATCCCATTAAATAGCTTCAGCATTATCCTGTGAGGCAGGGTAAGGGATGCTCTTAAGGAACTTTCTTCCTATTTCAGAATTCTGGCCCTCTGTCTTCTCTGGGATTGATCGCCTCTTTTGGCATTCTGTGACATGTTTATCTGGAGAAGGCAATGGCACCCCACTCCAGTACTCTTGCCTGGAAAATCCCACGGATGAATGAGCCTGGTAGGCTGCAGTCCATGGGGTTGCTAAGAGTCAGGCACGACTGAGCGACTTCACTTTTGCTTTTCATGTATTGGAGAAGGAAATGGCAACCCACTCCAGTATTCTTGCCTGGAGAATCCCAGAGACAGAGGAGCCTAATGGGCTGCCGTCTATGGAGTCGCACAGAGTCGAACACGACTGAAGCGACTTAGCAGCAGCAGCAGCGGACATGTTTATCACAAGCTTATAAACAAGAGCTTTCAGATGAAGCTATACTTTTTATGCATATCTCTAGCTGCTGGATCACTGGGAGTCTCCCCACTGACCAACACCAAAATACTAGAACATTCACAAATGATGTAGCTCTACATGGCCATTTGAGTGGTGCTGTTTAACTCAATATAAATCACAGGGTAGGAAAAATAGTATCTAAAGTTTTATTTAAAAGTACAGTTCAATTTAGGGGACAGTTTTTCATATGCAAGATAAACCTCCTTTTGTATTGTACCACTGTACCTCCATCTATTTCTCCACTTGATTTATCACAGGTAAATCTCCAGCCCTGGAGAGAGGGTCTGCGCTGTCTTGTTCTAAGTTTCTCTAAATGAAAGGCAACTTATTCAACTGACCTCCCATGATGGTGTTCATCTGCTTAAATCCAGAGCTGATTCATAAGATAACATTAACACAGTATCAGTGATGCACTATTGTGATTATTTTTCTTCAAATGAGGCTGCATATTTTTTTTAGGTGAATGTGACTTAGCATTGTTGGTTCTAAGTAAGTAGTTGCACAAATGGATCTAAAGGAAATGCAAATGTCAAAATAAGCCTTGAAAGAATGGGTAGGTAATAATTATAAAAATAAAAGTCAGCCTTTCAGCCTTTCATGGCCTGATTTCTGCCTCCACTTCCACATCATTGCTGTACCCCCTGCCTCCCCTTTCTGTACCTTGTGTTACAGTCACTGTGATACTTTGGGCTGGAAGGGGTGCTTGTGAGTACACACGTTTGCAAGTGTCTGTGTGTGCACAGGACCTTGGGACAAGCACATTTATTGAGAATCATATTCCATGTCTGTGAGAGGCCTCCCACAGTACATCCTGCGTCTTAGTTTCCACTCCTTCACTGGTTTCTTGTCTTGAGTCAGATGGATTAGGATTCAGTTTCCCTGGTAACCAACACCAGTGTTTCTCCTCTGGTCTCAGAAAGAAAGAGAGAAGGAGAGAAGAGTTTTCTTCTTCCAGCTGGGGTGTTGCCTGAGCTGAGTGCACCACTGAGGATGAGCAGAAGAATGTTGCCAAGACAACAGGATCCCACAACCCTGTCCAGCACTGAGGCACTACTCCTTGCCCCTCTCTGCATGCTTGGATCTCACTAGAGAATGGGAAATGTGCTTTGGCCAAGAGAGAAGGGACAGATATATGGTAGAGAATTCAGAGAGAGAGATGAAACCTTAGGAACCTTCAAAAGGGACTGAAGGAGGAAGGGAGTCACAAGGAAAGCATTCTGTACAGCACTGAGATACCAGGAGACTATGAAATACCTAGAAGACTATGAAAGCACAGTGGCTCTAACGTGTGGTTCTGTGATTTTCTCCAGTAGTAAACAGCACTACAACCATTTTCTGAAGCCAAGCTCTGTGTCTCCGGCCTCAGGAAATGGGGTCTGTGTTGTTTGTTAAAGGAGAATGGAGACTGACATTGCTTATGGAGGCCAAAGATGACTTTGAGGAGGTCCTGCTCCCCTCAGTGACAACTCTCATTAGTTACTCTACTCTGTTTTGTTCTTCTTTCTGTGCTCATTTTTTTTGGGTGGGGGTCTCTTGGGTGGGAGTCTTTTAATGGGATGTAAAACGTTGTCCTCAGTTAAAGGGGAGGATGAGGCAAGGATGGTCCAATCTCCTTAAACATGGACTGATGAGCATGACACCCACTGGTGGGCAGAGGAGCAACTGGTGGGAATGGTCTGCTGTAATCAAATTCACTTGCACTTCTCAGATGGCATGGGTGCTTTGGTGAACTTGTTCTCTCTGTCCCATCTGATCTGATCTTTATCATGAGTGCCCATTCTCTGGAGTGGATAGTAAGTGGCAAAAACAAAACAAAACAAAACAAAAAAAACAGTTCAGTCGCTCAGTCGTGTCTGACTCTCTGCGACCCCATGAATCGCAGCACGCCAGGCCTCCCTGTTCATTACCATCTCTCGGAGTTCACTCAGACTCACGTCCATCGAGTCAGTGATACCATCCAGCCATCTCATCCTCTGTCGTCCCCTTCTCCTCCTGCCCCCAATGCCTCCCAGCATCAGAGTCTTTTCCAATGGGTCAACTCTTCGCATGAGGTGGCCAAAGTACTGGAGTTTCAGCTTTAGCATCATTCCTTCCAAAGAAATCCCAGGGTTGATCTCCTTCAGAATGGACTGGTTGGATCTCCTTGAAGTCCAAGGGACTCTTAAGAGTCTTCTCCAACACCACAGTTCAAAAGCATCAATTTTTCGGCGCTCAGCCTTCTCACTGAATTTATATCTAACATGGTAAGTGCAATCCGACACTATCATGTGAATGGTTCATTTAATACTGTCTGTTTTGGTGCAATGCTCAGTCTCTCAGATTTCCACCCCACTTTCCTGCTCCTTTCCTGGGTGGGGAAGGTGTATGTATGGTTTACACATCTCCTGGGTGACAATGGGAAGGAGTGGGGGCATCTATGAAACTCTTATGCTGCTCACAGTATCCTTGGTGGTTTCTAGAGAAGGATGACTCTCCTCTTCTGGTCCAGCTGGTGATACTGACCTGTATTGCCAATGAATGGGGCTGGTTAAACTTGCATATTTGTCTCTCTCCTCTTAGTCAGGTCCTGCTGCTCCCTAGCTGACCCAGCCTGAGCTCACTCTGATGGTGTCTGCAGACACCTCTAAAACTGGGTCTCATCCTCTATCCCACTCCTGGGCAGGGTGTCCAATTCACAGCCTCAGCTGCAGGGTTATCAAAGCCCCTAGACAGATTAAGTTCAGTTCAGTTCAATCACTCAGTCATGTCCAACTCTTTGAAATACCATGGACTGCAGCACACTAGGCCTCCCTGTCTATCACCAACCCCTGGAGTTTTCTGAAATTCATGTCCATTGAGTTGGTGATGCCATCCAACCATCTCACCCTATGTCATCCTCTTCCCTTCTTGCCTTCAATCTTTCCCAGCATCAGGGTCTTTTCAAATAAGTCAGCTCTTCACATCAGGTGGCCAAAGTATTGGAGTTTCAGCTACAACATCAAACCTTCCAAAGAATATTCAGGACTTATTTCCTTTAGGATGGACTGGTTGGATCTCCTTGCAGTCCAAGGGACTCTCAAGAGTCTTCTCCAACACCACAGTTCAAAAGCATCAATTCTTCAGTGCTCAGCTTTCTTTATAGTCCAACTCTCACATCCATACATGACCACTGGAAAAACCATAGCCTTGACTAGACGGACCTTTGTTGGCAAGGTAATGTCTCTGCTTTTTAACATGCTGTCTAGGTTGGTCATAACTTTCTGTCCAAGGAGTAAGCGTCTTTTAATTTCATGGCTGCAATCACTATCTGCAGTGATTTTGGAGCCCCCCAAAAATAAAGTCTGCCAATGTTTCCCCTCTATTTGCCATGAAATGATGGGACCAGATGCCACGATCTTAGTTTTCTGAATGCTGAGCTTTAAGCCAACTTTGTCACTCTCCTCCTTCACTTTCATCAAGAGGCTCTTTATGTCTTCTTCACTTTCTGCCATAAGGGTGGTGCCATCTTCATATCTGAGGTTATTGATATTTCTCCTGACAATCTTGATTCCAGCTTGTGCTTCATCCAGCCTAGCATTTCTCATGATGTACTCTGCATATAAGTTAAATAAGCAGGATGACAATATATTTTCATGGCTGCAGTCACCATCTGCAGTGATTTTGGAGCCCAAGAAAATAAAGTCTCTCACTGTTTCCATTGTTTCCCCTCATTAGAGTCTAATATCAAAACAATAGCCAGAATAATTTGGTTGAAAGATAAACCAGATAATGTGATTCCTCTGCTCCATTCCCCTCTTGTCTTCCCATCTCTGCAGTGTGTTTTATAATTTTATAGATATAGATATGTGCATGCTCAGTTGCTCAGCCGTGTCTGACTCTTTGCTACCCTATGGACTGTAGCCTGCCAGGCTCCTCTGTTCATGGAATTTTCCAGGGAAGAATACTGGAGTTGGCATTTCTTACTCCAGGGAATCTTCCTCAGTGGATTCTTTGCCAACTGCACCTCCTGGGAAGCCCTATATGTATATATATACAATATACATATATTGGTCTTCATCCATGCTTCTTGCCTCACAGCAGCCCAAACCCTTGGAATTTCCTAAGCGACAAGCACAATGAGAGAATCTTTTATTGTAATATTTGGTCTGCTGTCCTCAGTTTCTGAAACAGGGGAAAAAGGTGAACTGGGTGTCTTTGGCTATTCATGAGAAGCCCCTTTCAACCACACCTGATTTTGTGTTTATGAAGTGACTTTTGAAAAGCCCCTAAGGATGGAGGTGGTTGCCAGGGGAACCAACCAGAAGGAGAGGGTTAGAACTTCCAATCCCACCTCCCCCAACCTTACTTCCAGAGAGGGCTTCCTCCTGGGAAGCCCTATATGTATATATATACAATATACATATATTGGTCTTCATCCATGCTTCTTGCCTCACAGCAGCCCAAACCCTTGGAATTTCCTAAGCGACAAGCACAATGAGAGAATCTTTTATTGTAATATTTGGTCTGCTGTCCTCAGTTTCTGAAACAGGGGAAAAAGGTGAACTGGGTGTCTTTGGCTATTCATGAGAAGCCCCTTTCAACCACACCTGATTTTGTGTTTATGAAGTGACTTTTGAAAAGCCCCTAAGGATGGAGGTGGTTGCCAGGGGAACCAACCAGAAGGAGAGGGTTAGAACTTCCAATCCCACCTCCCCCAACCTTACTTCCAGAGAGGGCTGGAGGGTAAATCAATCACAAAAAGTCAATGATTTGGTCAATTTTGCCTGTGTAATGAAGAGTTTGTAAAAATCCCTAAATTATAGGGTTTAGAGAAATTCCAGGTTGGTAAATAAGAATGAATCATGGGGTGCACCCCAAATTCCACAAGGACAGAATCCTCCTCTAGACCTCACCCTATGTTTCTCTTCCTCTGGCTGCTCATTCATGTCCTTTAATAGTCTTTGTAATAAACCAGTAGCCAAGTATGTAAACTGGTTTCTTGAGTTCTATGAGCCACTCTAGCAAATTAACTGAACTCGAGGAACCTCTGAGTTAGCCCTGGTTGTCAAAAGCACAGGTGACAACCTGGACTTGCAATTAGACTCTCAAGAGGGAGGACAGGGACAGTCTTGTGGGGCTGAGCCCTTAACCTGTGAATCTGACACCATCTCCAGTTAAACTGCAGGACACAAGAACAGACTAGGGTTACCACTGGGGAGAGGGAAAGAGGGAGGGGCAAGATACGGGAAGGGGATTAAGCAGTATAATACAAACTATCCGGTCCCATCACTTCATGGCAAATAGATAGGGAAACAATGGAAACAGTGAGAGAGTTTCTTTTTGGGGGGCTCCAAAATCACTGCAGATGGTGACTGCAGCCATGAAACTAAAAGACACTTGCTCCTTGGAAGAAAAGCTCTGACCAACCTAGACAGCATATTAAAAAACAAAGACATTACTTTATCAACAAAGATCCCTCTAGTCAAAGCTATGGTTTTTCCAGTGGTCATGTATGGATGTGAGAGTTGGATTATAAAGAAAGCTGAGCACTGAAGAATCGATGCTTTTGAACTGTGGTTGGAGAAGACTCTTGAGAGTCCCTTGGACTGCAAGGAGATCCAATCAGTCTATCTTAAACAAGATCAGTTCTGGGTGTTCATTGGAAGGACTGATGCTGAAGCTGAAACTCCAGTACTTTGGCCGCCCGATGAGAAGGACTGACTCACTGGAAAAGACCCTGATGCTGGGAAAGACTGAAGGTGGGAGAAGAAAGGACGACAGGGGATGAGATGGTTGGATGGCATCACCGACTCGATGGACATGAATTTGAGCAAGCTTTGGGAGTTAGTGATGGACAGGGAAGCCTGGTGTGCTGCAACCCATGGGATCACAAAGTGTTGGACACGACCTAGTGACTGGACTGAACTAAGCTACCAGGATATACTGTACAACATGGGGAATATAGCCAACATTTTATAATAACTATAAACGGAGTATAACCTTTAAAAATTAGGAATAACTCTATTGTTCACCGGTGACTTATAATACATAATATTGTACAGCAACCACACTTTAAGTAAAATAAATAAATAAGCAAACTACAAGACACACCCAATCACTGTCTGCTGAGAATTAGAGAATTGCTTTGGGGGTGTTGGGAAAACCACATCTGACCACCTCATTCAAGGTCAGTGCTGCAGTCCTTGCAATGATCTAGGTTCCACACCATGAGCACCATCCATCCTCTTACCTCTGAGCTCATTCATCACCGCTGCTCTCCCCCATCACTCTTCTCCAGCCACACCAGCCTCATTGCTGGTCCTGTGACACCTATGCCCACTCTCCATTACTTCTTGTCCTCTGCCTAGAACACTTGCTCCCTGATAGAGCAGAAAGGTCCCCACGCAAGTCTGCAGTTCTTCTCCCCAAAGTCATTTCCAAGAAGTCTTTCTTGACCACAGAATCTACAATTATAACCCTGTAAGACTTACCTGGTGGTCCAGAGGTTAAGACTCAGCACTTCCAATGCAGGAGGCTGGGTTCCATCCTTGGCAGATCCCCACACTCCATGTGGTATGACAAAAAAAATAAAATTACAACCCCCTTCCCCTCCCCACACGTTATTTCTTCTGCTCTGTTTCCTCCTTAGCACTCACCACCACTTAACTGACTTTATTACTGAGTTAGCTTATTTATCGCTGGTTTCCGGCCTAGGATGTAAACTTCAGAAAGGACAGGCTTCTGTCGGTTTGTTGACTGGTGCCTCCCCAGTGCCTGATTCTCTCCTCACCACAAGACTGCAGCTTCTCCCACGCACACCAGATACCAGAGCACCAACACCGGCCTGGGTCCTGTCGATGAAGAGAAACTCACAGGGGCATCCGCGGCTCCTTCATTTCTTCAGAAAGGACAGGCTTCTGTCGGTTTGTTGACTGGTGCCTCCCCAGTGCCTGATTCTCTCCTCACCACAAGACTGCAGCTTCTCCCACGCACACCAGATACCAGAGCACCAACACCGGCCTGGGTCCTGTCGATGAAGAGAAACTCACAGGGGCATCCGCGGCTCCTTCATTCAGACAAGCAATGACTGAGCCCCAGGCACTGTTCGTTTCTCTGCTAAGCACAGCCAGTGCATTTTGCTGGAGAAGCTCCCCACTAGGAACACCAAGGAATCCAGGGTAGGAACTCATATCTCTTAGTCAACAACTAGAGCAGTTCAACACCGTGCCCACCATCCGCTACCGCCAATATGTGCTTTCACACCACCAATCAACCGGGTTCTGAGTGCACCCCCATCCCTTTTCACAAAGGCACTCACTTAATACAGTTCAGCGGGGGCAGCTGGGCTGGCAGCGCCATCTCACTGCGTCAGTCCCCACCACGGGGCTCTGGGCCCTTCATCCTACCCTAGAGGGACGCCAGTTGCAGGGCTGGTGTCTCAGCCAGCCCACCTGGCACCACGAGGCTCCCTGTCTTAGGGCACCTAGAGTAGTTAACCTAATGAGGGCCATTTATGGGATTTCAAAAGGTTTTTAGAAAGAAAAATACTTCCCTCCCCGTTCCCCCACCCCAAGCATCAGGTCTACATTATCCAAATAAAACTGGGACAGAGGAGGGCAAAGGATTATAAGACGAAAAAACTGTTCAAAAGGGTCAAGAACAAGACAGTTATATTGGCAGACACTTCCACGGTACTATGTACCCTATTTGTCGATCTTCCAGATTGACTCATTGAATGTTCGCTAAGAAATATGAAGGAGGCGCTGTGCATCACCATCTTGGCCGTTTTCCTGAAGAGATAAGGAGGCACAGAGAAGTTGACTAACTCGCCCAAGTCTTGGGCCCTTAGAGTGTCATGAGGATTTGAACCCAGGCAGTCTGGCCCCAGAGTCCGTGCTTGGTACACGGTAGTATTATTTAGCTATCAAAACAGCTGCCTTGGGGCTTGGAGCTAGCGAACCCGGGAGCGGTGGAGCGCCGGCAGGGGCGCGGGCCCGGGCACCGCAGGTCGCGCCGGTCACCTGGGACTGAGCCGGAATTGTTCAAGAGTGGACTCGAGATTCTTGATAATCCTCCAGCACTCCTCGGTCTCGGGCGCCGCGTCGCCACAGACCTCCATGGGAGCCGCGGAGGTGGCCGCTAGGCTGTGCGCCGCGTGCGAAATCCGGAACCCGGCGTGAGTTGCCATGGCGACTCCCGGGCAACCGGCCTTGAGCCAGAATCCCGGGGCGCTGGCGTGGCTGGAGGTCTGGGGTCTGCCGGGCCAGAAGTCGCCCGACTGCCGCTTCCACTGCCCACCTGGTTCAGGCCTCCCTGTCCTGGACGTGTACGGACCAGGCCACCGCTGACGTGTCCCCAGGAGAGCTGGACTCCTGAAGATAACCAGGCGACAGCCCACCACGCTCCCAACCCTCCGCTCCGAACCCTCTCTGCCTTCCCCTGTGCGAAAGCTCTGAGCTCAGCCTCCTGCAAGGCCCATGCACTAGGGGGCGTGGATTCCTGAGCTGTG
>SJYT01051961.1:127070-166529 GCA_006410635.1 Cephalophus harveyi | reverse complement strand
TAGAGTCTTCTCTTGTGTTGTTGGAAGAGGGTGTTTGCTATGACCAGTGCATTTTCTTGGCAAAACTCTATTAGTCTTTGCCCTGCTTCATTCCGCATTCCAAGGCCAAATTTGCCTGTTACTCCAGGTGTTTCTTGACTTCCTACTTTAGCATTCCAGTCCCCTATAATGAAAAGGACATCTTTTTTGGGTGTTAGTTCTAAAAGGTCTTGTAGGTCTTCATAAAACCGTTCAACTTCAGCTTCTTCAGAGTTACTGGTTGGGGCATAGACTTGGATAACTGTGATATTGAATGGTTTGCCTTGGAGACGAACAGAGATCATTCTGTCGTTTTTGAGACTGCATCCAAGTACTGCATTTCGGACTCTTTTGTTGACCATGATGGCAACTCCATTTCTTCTGAGGGATTCCTGCCCACAGTAGTAGATATAATGGTCATCTGAGTTAAATTCACCCATTCCAGTCCATTTTAGTTCGCTGATTCCTAGAATGTCGACGTTCACCCTTGCCATCTCTTGTTTGACCACTTCCAATTTGCCTTGATTCATGGACCTGACATTCCAGGTTCCTATGCAATATTGCTCTTTACAGCATTGGATCTTGCTTCTATCACCAGTCACATGCACAGCTGGGTATTGTTTTTGCTTTGGCTCCATCCCTTCATTCTTTCCGGAGTTATTTCTCCACTGACCTCCAGTAGCATATCGGGAATCTAATGACCTGGGAGTTCTTCTTTTGGTATCCTATCATTTTGCCTTTTCATCCTGTTCATGGGGTTCTCAAGGCAAGAATCCTGAAGTGGCTTGCCATTCCCGTCTCCAGTGGACCACGTTCTGTCAGTTGCCCTACTTAGAGTCAAAGATGCAGAAATAAACAAGACACAACCTTATGCACAGTTTGGCAGGGGAGGCACGCGGAACCGAAACTAAATCAGTATGGGAAATGGAATAAAGGAGACTGATCGCCTCAGAGCAAGCACACGCCAGGAAGCCATGTCTCAGGATTTCAAGGAAGGCTTCACAGGGCTGGGCCTTGAAGGGTCAATAGGAGTTTGTTAGCTGAGGAAGAGAAAGAAAGGCATTTTAAGAAAAGAGGACAGATGGACACAGGTGTGGCAGCAGGAAGCACAGAAAGGGGAACTTGGTGGGCCCTGGGTGGAGGCTTTTCAAAGAAATAAACAACTGGACTGAAGCGTGAAGGCCTGGGTATGATGCTTCTTTAAATATCAGACTTATTTTATAGGTTATACTTATCCAACAGTAGTGCTTAAAAATTACATAGGGTTCCTTATTAAAAATGCAAATTCCAGGGCCCCACTATTTCAAGAAGCCGGGGCTGGGGCCTTGGAATCTGAATTTTCATAACCCAGGGGATTCTGATGCAGATGGGTCCTGGGGCATGGTTTGAAAAACACAATCCTTTGCAAAACTCTGGAGCCATTAAAGTTTCAGTGTAGGCCTGGGAGGAGGCCTGAACTATGTTTTAGAAAGGTTACCCTGATCACAGTCTACAGCCTGAATGGAAGGGAATTACAGATGGAGCAAGAAAGCCAGTAAGTTGTTGTTGAAATAGCCCCAGTGAGAAATGAGAACTAAGATAGTGGCTGGAGGAACGAACGGATTCCAGAGACACTTCAGAGCAGGCCGGTCAGGTTCCTGTGTCCACGAAGAGGGAGAGAGACAGGGCAGTGAGTGGACTGAGCCTCCCATCTGAAGAGGCTGTGTAGACAAATGCTTAGTGGCTAAGATCAGGAGCAGGAGGGACAGTGGCTGGGGGAACCAGCAACTGGGTTCATGGTGTGTTGAGAATGAAGCTTTGGGTGGACACGCAGAAGGGTGGGTTCCAGATCTGCTCGCCTGTATGTTCTCCCTCCTGAGGGCCTACATCCTTTAATAAGTCGAACTGCATTAAAAAAATAATAATAATAGACATACATACGAGATCTTTAGAACATCGTTCGTTACTGTGTATTCGCCAAGTGCAGAGTGTATAACTGATTCACTTTGCTATACACCTGAAACTAACACAATATTGCAAATCAACTACACGCCAATAACATTTTTTTTTAATGAAAACGAAAAAATAAATTTCAGATGCAGAAGTCACCTGAGACCACGTGTTCCTCTTCTAGTCTCACACCTCTGGCCGGGCCTCCTGGGATCACTCCCCTCATTTCCTGTTCTCCTTGCTCCCTGCACCAATCTGCCCCTCCCAGACCCTCATGCTGCCATCCCTTCCTGTTCTAATATACCCTCCACTACTTTGGTGTTACCCATTAATTACTTCCATAGCCATGACATTCCTCCCCATAGAGTTAAAATTGCATCTCTCTTGTTAAACCACAAACTCCTCCAAGGCAAAACTGTATTATTCACGTCTGACTCTCCAGGACTTGACATAGCCATTCAATAAATATTTATTGAATTATTCCAAGAAATAAAGCCCATCACAATGGCCCTGAGAATGTACCCTGGTTACCTAAGAAAGAAAACCGCTGTCTTGAGCCTAGGCAGCCACAGTTAATAAAAGGTGCTCTAATGATTAATATAACTCATGAATCCCATTCCTGGGCAGACTTTGGTCATGATGTGGTTGGAAAGCAAATAAAAAATCCCATTAAAACTAATTATCACTAAAAACTAACAATAACCCTTCAAATTGATCTGCTGCAGCACAGTTTTACTTAAATGAACACATTACTAAAAATGACATTCCCAGACTTACCAGACCAAACTGAATTTCAGTCCCTCAGGTGAAATGGCAGAGGGTATCAAGAAGTGCCTTGAACACAGCTGGTCCTATCTGCCCACCAGCCCCCCAAATCTTTCTTCCTCCAGGCACCTTGGTCATTTTGGATACCATTCATCTCCGAGGCTGGATGACTAGGGTGTTTGAGGTCGGGAAGAATAAGGAGGATAGAAGGGTTGGTGCGACTCGCTGACAAGACCGTCCAGCTCAGAGAGCAGGGAAGATGGGAGGAAGCAATGGCACTGCAAGATTAACCACTGTGGGTAACTTGTCTCCAGGTCAACCCAGTCCTGGTCCCGTGGGCTCCTCTATTCAACACACACAGCATCTTCTTTACGTACGTCCGTTTCTAGGTGGCAAGCATATCTGCAGTGGTAGCTCAGACAGCAAAGAATCCGCCTGCAATGCAGGAGACCCGGGTTCCATCCCTGGGTCGGGAAGATCCCCTGGAAAAGGGAATGGCAACCCATTCCAGTATTCTCGCCTGGAGAATTCCAAGGACAGAGGAGCCTGGCGGGCTTCAGTCCTTGGGGTCGAAAAGAGTCAGACACCACTGAGCAACTAACACAACAATGTTTATCCAGCAGGGACTGTCCTGGATGGAGTTCATGGGGTCGCAAAAAGTCGGACACGACTGAGTGACTGAACTGAACTGAACTGACAGTCCTGGATGGAGGGAGAGCGTCTTAATGGCCCTCTGTGCCCCCAGCATGGTCGGTAACACAGCAACACAGCGGTGGGTGGAAACCCCATCATGTGCTTGAGAACAGATATGAGTGGAGCAGGCGATAGCGTGATTCTGGGAAGCTCTATCCCAGCCTCTCTCCGCTCCTCTTCCCTACAAGTCCCCGGGAGACAGCCGTCAGGTGGAGCGCGAGAATGCCGTCACACAGGACTTCAGGGTTCAAAGCGACTTCCCTTCCGGTCAGCTCTGGGTCCTTCAATCGGCTTGGGAGGCTGAGAAGTGTGAATGCAAATACTGACACTGCCTGCCATTATCAGTAAACAAAGGATGTTGTAACCGTCAAGTGCCAACATTACAGCCACCCCGTTGGTGGTAAGACCCGAGGGAGCTCAGGATGGAGGCCTGATACCCATCAGGCAGTCAGATGCTGCAGCCACCCACCCGCAAACGTGCACCTGAGGAGACTCGGGTGAAAAAGCACGGGATCCGGGCCCAGATAGCCGAGATACACATCGAAGGAGTCATTTCAGTGAGCTCAGCCTTACTTCTTCTCATACACAGATATGCACTAAATCCCATAACTTGAGATGCCTGGTTTTCTCTAATTAACAGTAATCTTTTGGTGCACCATCTACCTGACTTCGCTGCAAAAGCTCCTATATATCCTGGTTCCACCCTTATCCTCTGAAGCAGTCCCTCAGAGTGATCTGAGATGCTATGTCTCAGCATAACTATTATTTTCCAGTAGTTATGTATGGATGTGTAGATTTTTCCAGTAGGAAAAATCCAGGTTTTTCCAATAGTCATGTATGGATGTGAGACTTGGATCAAAAAGAAGGCTGAGCACTGAAGAATCGATGCTTTTGAACTGTGGTGCTACAGAAGACTCTTGAGAAACCCTTGGACTGCAAGGAGATCCAACCAGTCTATCCTGAAGGAAATCAGTCCTGAATATTCATTGGAAGGACTGATGCTGAAGCTGAAGGGCCAATATTTTGGCCACCTGATGCCAAGAACTGACTCATTGGAAAAGACCCTGACGCTGGGAAAGATCGAAGGCGGGAGGAGAAGGGGACGACAGAGGATGAGATTGTTGGGTGGTATCACCGACTGGATGGACATGAGTTTGAGCAAGCTCCGGGAGCTGGTGATAGACAGGGAGGCCAGGCGTGCTGCGGTCCATGGGGTCGCAGAGTTAACAACTGAACACCACCGTCCCTTTCTAGGTTGTGTGGTTTTGGCAGGGTGGGGGGGTTGTTTCTTTTTTTTCAGTCAATGTAAGGAAGGAAGGAGACATTGCCCTCATTTTACAGGGAAAACTCAGTGGGGGTGGGTTCAGGGTCACGGCATCACACAGCTCCAGGGGTCCCGCCACTCATCCGCTCTGAGTCCGCTGCTCCCTGGGCCCTGCAGGGCATCAAGGCCTGAAAGCTCCCACGGATCCTGACCCCTGTTGGCCAGGGCGGGAATCCAGGTCCCCTGAGATCCAGTCTCCTACTTAAAAAAAAGTCTGGAAACCACTCTTCTAACCAGCCCGCCTCATTTTGCCGACCACTGAAGAGAAGCTGGAGACACTGTGAGACACATACACTCCCAACTCAGTTCTGCAGGCCCGGCAGCTGGGAGCTCCTGATTCTTTCTCTGAGCTCATCCCACTCTGCCCTGGGGCGGAATCCTATTTTTAAGACCTTACCTTTTATAGCCTCTGTGTTACAAATTTTCTAATCTAGCCTGCCTCTAATCTTTCCTACTTAAGGAACAGAAGGTATCACATTCTCTAATGCTATAGGATTTTTTTTTCTCCTTTAATTCCTGATAATTAGCTCTCCTAATGCTGGACTGAGACCACTGGATGGTCTCCATGCTCCAAGCCCACGGCTCCAGGTCCTGGAGCCGCCAGTGTGACTTACACAGGCCCCAAGGACCCGAGGGCTCCCCCACAGGCTCATTTTTGTAGCCAGTTTAATCTTAACACAAAATGGGGGGATTTAACTTTTTTTCATTGCTTTTTTCTCTAATTATAAAGCAATATTTTTGTTCACTGAAGAAAATTTGGAAAATTCAGTAAGGAAAAAAAAAAAATCACACATAAAACCATTACTCAAAATTAACCCGATTGAACATTTGGGGATGTTCCGTTTTAGTCTTTTTTCCCCATTTCACATATACTGTCTTTTAAAATTGAGGCTGCATTTTATAGTCTGTGCGGTTGCCTGCTTTCCTTTTTTTTTTCACTCAGTATCATATTGGAAACACTTTCTCCGTCAGCATATATTTTAGAAGAGCATGACTTTAATTGTCACTGCGGGGATGCACCATAATTTATTTTTAATAGTCCTTTAACTGTGGACATACCAGTTGCTTCTGACTTTCCACCATTATTTTTCAAAATAACAAATGACTATAATGAACTTTCTTGGATACAAATTTTGTGCACATCTTTCATCATCTCCTTAGGACATATTTCTAAAAGTGGAATTGCTGAATTAAACAGTATAAATATTTTTCAAGATTTTAAAACATTTTAACAAGTTGTCTTCCCAAAACTGTACCAATTATACTGATATCAACAGTGTAAGATTTTTTTTCACAGCATATATACATTTTTTGTCCCCACATCTCCACTTTTTACAATTCCCAACTGGCCAATATTTTGGCCACCTGATGCCAAGAACTGACTCATTGGAAAAGACCCTGACGCTGGGAAAGATCGAAGGCGGGAGGAGAAGGGGACGACAGAGGATGAGATTGTTGGGTGGTATCACCGACTGGATGGACATGAGTTTGAGCAAGCTCCGGGAGCTGGTGATAGACAGGGAGGCCAGGCGTGCTGCGGTCCATGGGGTCGCAGAGTTAACAACTGAACACCACCGTCCCTTTCTAGGTTGTGTGGTTTTGGCAGGGTGGGGGGGTTGTTTCTTTTTTTTCAGTCAATGTAAGGAAGGAAGGAGACATTGCCCTCATTTTACAGGGAAAACTCAGTGGGGGTGGGTTCAGGGTCACGGCATCACACAGCTCCAGGGGTCCCGCCACTCATCCGCTCTGAGTCCGCTGCTCCCTGGGCCCTGCAGGGCATCAAGGCCTGAAAGCTCCCACGGATCCTGACCCCTGTTGGCCAGGGCGGGAATCCAGGTCCCCTGAGATCCAGTCTCCTACTTAAAAAAAAGTCTGGAAACCACTCTTCTAACCAGCCCGCCTCATTTTGCCGACCACTGAAGAGAAGCTGGAGACACTGTGAGACACATACACTCCCAACTCAGTTCTGCAGGCCCGGCAGCTGGGAGCTCCTGATTCTTTCTCTGAGCTCATCCCACTCTGCCCTGGGGCGGAATCCTATTTTTAAGACCTTACCTTTTATAGCCTCTGTGTTACAAATTTTCTAATCTAGCCTGCCTCTAATCTTTCCTACTTAAGGAACAGAAGGTATCACATTCTCTAATGCTATAGGATTTTTTTTTCTCCTTTAATTCCTGATAATTAGCTCTCCTAATGCTGGACTGAGACCACTGGATGGTCTCCATGCTCCAAGCCCACGGCTCCAGGTCCTGGAGCCGCCAGTGCGACTTACACAGGCCCCAAGGACCCGAGGGCTCCCCCACAGGCTCATTTTTGTAGCCAGTTTAATCTTAACACAAAATGGGGGGATTTAACTTTTTTTCATTGCTTTTTTCTCTAATTATAAAGCAATATTTTTGTTCACTGAAGAAAATTTGGAAAATTCAGTAAGGAAAAAAAAAAAATCACACATAAAACCATTACTCAAAATTAACCCGATTGAACATTTGGGGATGTTCCGTTTTAGTCTTTTTTCCCCATTTCACATATACTGTCTTTTAAAATTGAGGCTGCATTTTATAGTCTGTGCGGTTGCCTGCTTTCCTTTTTTTTTTCACTCAGTATCATATTGGAAACACTTTCTCCGTCAGCATATATTTTAGAAGAGCATGACTTTAATTGTCACTGCGGGGATGCACCATAATTTATTTTTAATAGTCCTTTAACTGTGGACATACCAGTTGCTTCTGACTTTCCACCATTATTTTTCAAAATAACAAATGACTATAATGAACTTTCTTGGATACAAATTTTGTGCACATCTTTCATCATCTCCTTAGGACATATTTCTAAAAGTGGAATTGCTGAATTAAACAGTATAAATATTTTTCAAGATTTTAAAACATTTTAACAAGTTGTCTTCCCAAAACTGTACCAATTATACTGATATCAACAGTGTAAGATTTTTTTTCACAGCATATATACATTTTTTGTCCCCACATCTCCACTTTTTACAATTCCCAACTTTGGTAGCTGATTAAAAAGGCATTTTGCTTTAATTTGCATTTATTTGATCTCTCATGAGTTTGAATATTTTTTCACGTTAACAGTCACTGGAATTTCTTCTTTGACAGATTCTTTTTTCATGTTCTTTTACAGAGCTGCAATAATTCTTTGTAAATATAATTATTTGCCATATATGTTAGAAATTCTTTCCTCTGAAACTGGGGTAGAAGATGTAAGATACAGCTTGAAGTTTTCTTAAAAGCACTTCCTTACTGTTACAAAGACCCTGATGCTGGGAAAGATTGAAGGCAGGAGAAGGAGGAGATGACAGAGGACGAGGTGGTTGGATGGCATCACTAACTCAATGGACATGAATGTGAGAAAACTCCTGGAGATAGCGAAGGACAGAGAAGCCTGATGTGCTGCAGTCCATGGGGTTGCCAAGAACTGAAGACGACCAAGCAACGGGACAATAACAACTGTTACAAGTCTGCCTGTAACTCTGTTGATAATTGAGGTTTAGAAGTTGCAAGGATTCTACAGATACTGTAAACCGCACTTTATCTTACAGGTGAGGAATCTGGCTCATGACTAGCTCGAGATTACACACTGAGTTAGCAGCCACGCCAGCAATGGACCCTATGTTGCCCAGGTTCAAGTGGGCACTATTTCTCCTCCCCACCCCAGTCTTCTGTCAATAGTTCATGTGTGTGTGAAATTCACTCACCCACGTGAAGTGGCAAATAGAACTTTGGGGACATTTAACAATGGCCTTGATGTCACCAGAGTGATTACCGCAATCAAAGTGATTAGTGGTAAAGATTTGTATTTAAAGTTCCAAGGAATGGACTCTTTGTTTCTCAAAGAATGTTATTACTCATTAGCAGGCAGATTTTTATTTATTAAAGCACCATCTACCCAATGCCAAACACTGAACAACAATAAAAACAGTTTCACTTTCTGCCCATCCACTACTTTCTTCTGCAAAATGGAGTGACCAGTCATCACCACCATCAACAGCTCTATTAGGAAACAATTAAAGCAAGGTGATCCATTCAGCAGCTTTTAGACAAGTCCCCTGAAACGGATTAGGATATGATGCAGTTCTCACACCCACCCCACCCAGACACAATACAGAGTGTGTTACGAGAAGCTGTTGCAGCTCCACGCTGCGGTCTCGAGACGACACTGCTGCCTAGACGTGCATTCTTCCCTCTGGCTCTCCCCCTGCCTCTCTGTGGCTTCTCCTCCGTCTCGCGTCCTGGATCTGTCCTCACCCTCTCTTTGGGTCACCAGGCTCCACCCCTGGCCCTCCTCTTTTCTTACTCTCTAAACACTCCCTGCGTGGTTTCATTCGATCCCCTCATTTCAACTATTATCATATCCCGATGGGGTCCAAATTGACAGTTCTAACTCAGACATCTCTCCAGACTATCAGACGCTATTAATAATAGCCCTGGAGATTTTAACTGGGCCTCACATAGCAGCACACAGACCTCAGCTGATCCACAACAGAAATCAGAGCTTCCCTGCTGTTCCATCAGTACAGTTCAGTCGCTCAGTCCTGTCCGACTGTTTGCGACCCCTTGGACTGCAGCACGCCAGGCTTGTCCTGTCCATCACCAGCTCCTGGAGCTTGCTCAAACTCCTGTCCATTGGGTCAGTGATGCCATCCAACCATCTCATCTTCTGTTGTCCCCTTCTCCTCCTGCCCTCAGTCTTTCCCAGCATCAGGGTCTTTTCCAATGAGCCAGTTCTTTGTATCAGGTGGCCAAAGTATTGGTCCACTGAAGAAGGGAATGGCAAACCATGTCAGTGTTCTTGCCTTGAGAACCCCATGAACAGTATGAAAAGGCTGTTCCATACCTCCTCTGGTGTTTTTAGCCTTCCAAGCCAAAAAAAAAAAAAAAAACAAAACAAAACTGGATGTTTTACCAGGCACTACTCACCTTGTATGTTCCCTGCACAGTCCCTGGAAGTAGGCTTTTCTCAAGGAGCCCTCGTTCCTCCTAGCAGAGAAGGGGCTCTAGAAGCCAAGATCTGGATACTGTGTATATCCAGCGCTATTGAGGTGTCACTGCTCCCAGGCACTCTCACGGACAGAGCTAAGGAATATATGTATATGAATACATATATACATACATATAGAGACTGACATCCATATTTTTGTAAGTTTCTACATATCCACTGAATACCAATGAATTCACATCAGTATCTCCAATTTGGCTCCAGCATCACTGGGTTCAGTTTAGTTTTCTTCCCCTTCTCATTTGTAATTCCTGTCTCTGATGGTAAGAAACCCGGCTCCCTTCCCCTCAAGCATTTACCTATTCAATCAACCCAGCTCTTGGTAAACACTCTACTATGTCTAACACTGCCACTGTCTCCTGCCCTGGGACACACTTCTCCCCTCAACAGAAGATCTGAACCTGGCCCCAGGTTTCCTCCCCTGCTGTGCAGATGCCCTTCTTGCCCTGCCATATCACCACTACCCCCTTCACCCCAGCTGGGCTGCTCGCCGACCGCTGTTCCTCCCCTGCTCAGATTACACCACTTCATACAAGCCGTGATGAGTCATTTTTCATACTGTTTGGCTCATCAGGCAAGTTTGGCCTTGTAGTACAAAAGGAAGCAGGGCAAAGGCTAACAGAGTTTCGTCAAGAGATCACCCTGGTCATAGCAAACACTCTCTTCCAACAACACCGGAGACAACTCAACATGTGGACATCACCAGATGGTCAATACCGAAATCAGATTGATTATATGCCTTGCAGCTGAAGATAGAGAAGTTCTATACAGTCAGCAAAAACAAGACCAGAAAATGACTGTGGCTCAGTTCATGAACTCCTTATTGCAAAATTCAGACTTGAAGAGAGTAGGGAAAACCACTAGACAATTCAGGTATGACCTAAATCAAATCCCTTACAATTATACAGTGGAAGTGACAAATAGATTCAAGGAGTTAGATTTGATAGACAGANACAAGACCAGAAAATGACTGTGGCTCAGTTCATGAACTCCTTATTGCAAAATTCAGACTTGAAGAGAGTAGGGAAAACCACTAGACAATTCAGGTATGACCTAAATCAAATCCCTTACAATTATACAGTGGAAGTGACAAATAGATTCAAGGGGTTAGATTTGATAGACAGAATGCCTGACGAACTTATGAATGGAGGTTTGTAACACTGTACAGGAGGTGGTGATCAAAATCATCCTCAAGAAGAAATGCAAAAAGGCAAAGTCGTTGTCTGAGGAGGCCTTACAAATAGCTGAGAAAAGAAGAGAAGCAAAAGGCAAAGGAGAAAAGGAAAGATATATCCATCTGAATGCAGAGTTCCAAAGAATAGCAAGGAGAGATAAGAAAGACTTCCTCAGTGATCAATGCAAAGCAATAGAGGAAAACAATAGAATGAGAAAGACTAGAGATCTCTTCAAGAAAATTAGAGATACCAAGGGAACATTTCATGCAAAGATGGGCTCGATAAAGGACAGAAATGGTATGGACCTAACAGAAGCAGAAGATATTAAGAAGAGGTGGCAAGAATACACAGAAGAACTATACAAAAAAAAATCTTCATGACACAGATAATCACAATGGTGTGATCACTCACCTAGAGCCAGACATCCTGGAATGCAAAGTCAAGTGGGCCTTAGGAAGCATTACTAAGAACAAAGCTAGAGGATGTGATGGAATTCCAGGTGAGCTATTTCAAGTTCTAAAAGATGATGCTGTGAAAGTGCTGCACTCAAAATGCCAGCAAATTTGGAAAACTCAGCAGTGGCCACAGGACTGGAAAAGGTCTATTTTCATTCCAATCCCAAACAAAGGCAATGCCAAAGAATGTTCAAACTACCACACAATTGCACTCATTTCACACGTTAGCAAAGTAACGCTCAAAATTCTCCAAGCCAGGCTTTAACACTATGTGAACTGAGAACTTCCAGATGTTCAAGCTGGATTTAGAAAAGGCAAAGAAACCACAGGTCAAATTGCCAACATCCATTGGATCATCGAAAGAGTAAGAGAATTCCAGAAAAAAAGAAAAAAAAAAACATCTACTTCTGCTTCACTGACTATGCTAAAGCCTTTGACTGTGTGGATCACAAAAAAACTGTGGAAAATTCTTAAGAGATGGGAATACCAGACTACCTTATCTGCCTCCTGAGAAATCTGTATGCAGGTCAGGAAGCAACAGTTAGAACAGGACATGCAACAACAGACTGGTTCCAAATAGGAAAAGGAGTACATCAAGCCTGTATATCGTCACTCTGCTTATTTAACTTATATGCAGAGTACATCATGAGAAATGCTGGGCTAGAAGAAGCACAAGCTGGAATCAAGATTACCAGGAGAAATATCAATAACCTCAGATAGGCAGATGGCACCACCCTTATGATAGAAAGCAAAGAGAGACTAAAGAGCCTCTTGATGATAGTTAAAGAGGAGAGTTAAAAAAAAAAAAAACTGGCTTAAAACTCAACATTCAAAAAATTCAGATCATGGCATCTGGTCCCATCACTTCATGGCAAATAGATGGGGAAACAATAGAAACAGTGAGAGACCATTTTCTTGGGATCCCAAATCACTGCAGATGGTGACTGCAGCCATGAAATTAAAAGGCGCTTGTTCCTTGGAAGAAAACCTAGGATAATCCTAATACCATATTAAAAAGCAGAGACATTACTTTACTGACAAAGGTCCATCTAGTCAAAGCTATGGTTTTTCCAATAGTCATATATGGGTGTGAGAGTTGAACCATAAAGAAAGCTGAGTGCTGAAGAACTGATGCTTTTGAACTGTGGTGTTGGGAGGAGACTCTTGAGAGTCACTTGGACTACAAGGAGATCAAACCGGTCAATCCTAAAGGAAATCAGTCCTGAATATTCATTGAAAGGACTGATGCTAAAGCTGAAGCTCCAATACTTTGGCGACCTGACTCACTGGAAAAGACCCTGACTGGGAAAGATTGAAGGCAGGAGGAGAAGGGGACGACAGAGGATGAGGTGGCTGGATGGCATCACTGACTCGATGGACAAGTTTGATCAAGCTCTGGGAGTCGGTGATGGACAGGGAAGCCTGGCATGCTGCAGTCCACGGGGTCACAAAGTGTCAGACAGGACTGAGTGACTGAACTGAACTGAACCGATGATGAACCAGGCTATGAGAGAACATAACACCCACCTCCCTCCCGCAAACATAAAAGAACCATAGTCAGTAAAGCATTCGAATGCAAAAGAAATGTTCAGAAAAAAAAGCTGGACATTGTTCAAATTATGTTGCAGGGGCAGCTGTATTCCGCCTGCTTATCCTTCTTTGCCTGAGAGCCACACTTCCACTCAAACTGACCACAGGTGTGAGTCCTACACAAAGGAGCTTAGCCCCTCCAAACCCCAGGTTCTTCGCAGCGTTGGCACATAGTTTACTGTATTTCTGGAAGCCTGGGGTGTCAGAAAAGCTAGACCCTGAAAAGCACTTTGCCAGTACAAGTCTCATGGAAACGCCGAACTGAGATCATAAATCAACAAGCAGAGAAAACAAGCGTGGTGGTTTCCATAGATGCTTAAGCATGCGGGCTGGCAGGTCTACCAGAAACCGCTACCTGCATTCACTTCGCAATGAACAGATGGGCAGCGAGGGCGACAGAAAAGCGAGAGAGACGAGAGAAGGCAGAGGCACGGGGGCACTCCGGCTTCAAGGAGGCAGGAGGCAGAAGGCAGAGTCTTAAAGGCTCTGTTCAGGTGCTGGCTGGAGTTTTCTCTTAAAAGAAAAGCATCCTCTTCCATTGCCCCCTCTCCACTCAGCTGCCCACGGTTCTCCCCCGGTCCTGAATTCTCAGGCTACCATAGCCATCTTAGGAAGGAAGGAAGAGAGGGATGGAGGGAGGGAAGGAGGGAGAAAGGAAAGGAAAGGAAAAAGAACAAGAGTGAAAAGCCAACCAGTGTCCAGGGTAGGCCATCTGAAACTTCACACGCTCCTAGGCAACCGAAAGGAGGGACCGGCCCCCAGGCTGGACCTTGCAGGTGTGCAGCTCCGGAGAGAAGGGCACGTGCCCGCCTCTGTGTGTGTGTGCAGTAACCTGGACAAACAGAGACCCATTCGTGAGATGGAATTTCCATGGCAGGCACTGGATCTGATGGGAATGTGCCGGCAGGGACATCTGTCCTTGTATTAAATGCCTCGTTCCCTCGAGCCGTCTGCACAGAGAAGCAGAAACTCCTCACTCCCTTTCCAAGGGTACAGCAAGGTCACTTTAGACCACTCATCTCGAAAGTGGGGGGAGTTGGGTGATTTTATCTCTGAGGGGACATTCGGTGTTTTGATGGTCACACTGAGAGGAGGAGGGAACTGGCGCCTAGTGGGCTGAGACCACCGATGCTGTTCAACATCCTAGGAGGCACTGAAGAGCTTCCCACAGAAAATAATTTCTTGCCCCAAATGTCACGGTGCCAAGGTCAAGATACCCAGTGGTGGACTCCTTACCACCTTCTCCCTGCTCTCTGCATAGCAATCGGACGAAATCCTGCATTTTCTCTCTCCCGTTCCCCTTACCCACCCTGCCTGGGAAATGCTGCCAAGATGCTCACATCAAAGAACAGGAGAATCCTTTCAACAGAACCTGGCCACCTGCGCACCTGACTTGAGAAGCAACGGAAACCATGACTGACACGCTGGTGACCTCTGAGGAAGGCAGAGGAGAATCAGCCCAGCTTGCCTCCAGCCAAGGAGGTTCCCCAGAGGAACCAAACACACGGCAACCACCCCTTCAAACCCCAACTCCTTTATCCTTGATAACATCCCTTTAAACAACCTTGACCACCTCAAGTCCACCACTGACTCTGTGAACTGAGATTCTTGCCAAGATTCTCACCTCCTGTCACGAGTCAGAAAGAAAAAGTTACTGTGGAAGTTTCGACCCCAAAAGTTGAAAACCGACGTCTGGGGACAGTTAATGCAGCAATAGAAGCAAATTTTCCAAAACAAAGGCAGGAGAGAGGTTTTTGGCAACACAGAGCAGACATCTAAGACACTATTAAAACCACCAGCACAGAAAGAGTGGCCCGGGCAAGAGCTTTTGGAAGATGGAAAAATCTTACTTTGGTTGTCAAGGTCAGCTGAGCAATTGGAAACCGGGGTGCAGGCTCACGCGGTCCATTCGCTCAGGGAGAGTCAGAGGTGGCGGCCGGGGGGCTGGACCTTCGCATCCTGGGCGCCGCTGTCCTGCCGACCTGCAGGGTCCCCGGTGCCCACGTCCCCTCCAGGCAGGCTGCAGCCTGCCTTCTCTGAGGAAATCAGAGCTGCTCTCCCACTGCTGAAAAAATTCGAGATGTGCCAAGCAGATGGTCCCACGCTTATCAGCAGAAGCTGCGCTTCAAATGGCATCGCTCAGTGACACACTCAAGTGAAAATCTTCACTCCGATCCAGAGTGGGACTAGGCTGTTGATCACGTGAGGTGACTGACCTTCCCCCCACCCCGAACCACCAGGGCCAGCGAGGGCTGAGGCAGAAGACGGCCCAGAGCAACACTGCACAGAAGGGGCAGAATCGCATGTGGAGCTAAAAGACAGCCGCAGCTCAGATTCCTGACTCAGCCTGTGACTGGCCAAGTGGTCTCTGCCCAGCTCTGGAAGACTCAGTCTTGTCCCCTGTAGAATGGAACTCATCATGACCCAAAGCTGCAATGGTTAAATGAGGTGTAGGAATGCACCTGCACAGTGAGGGACACATGGTTAAACAATTCAATATCCCCTCCCTTCCTACAGGGCTTCCCTGGTGCCTCAGATGGTAAAGAATCTGCCTGCAATGCGGGAGACCTGGGTTTGATCCCTGGGTGGGGAAGATCCCCTGGAGAAGGGCACGGCAACCCACTCCAGTATTCTTGCCTGGCGAATCCTCGAGGACAGAGGAGCCTGGCGGGCTACAGCTCATGGGGTCGCAAAGAGTCGGACACAACTAAGCGACTGACACTTTCCTTTCCTACAACCCATTTTCAGAGAGTCTCATGCCCATGTGAGTGTGTAAGTGTGATGCAATGGAGAAGGGAGAGAGAGAGCGAGCCCAGAACTGGGTCCCAGGGGTGGACGAGCACCAGTGCCCAGCTCGCTTCTCAGCCTGGCTCAAAGACGATTCCTGAGAGCAGCTGTTTCTGTGAGATGCAGATCCTCACCCAGGCAGTCAACTTACTTTCTCCTGAGACCCTCTTCTTGGTCAACAGACGCCACGTGAAGGCGCCAAGACCAAGCAAGAGGGTTCTGGAGGGTCTGAGTAGCCAAGCCTTGTGGTGAAGACCCCCACCACCCACTTGTGGCAGCATTTATTCCTTTTTTTTTTTCCCAAAAGTATTCCTTCACGATTACTGTGGCAAACTAGCTGTGGACTCCTGGGACTGATTTGATCAACAGAGGGCAGGAAAGCAAATTGGGATTCTGTGGGAAAGCAGCCTTAGGAACCCACAGACGGAGCTTTCTTCGGACTGTTTTCGTAAGCAGGAAGACGAGAGGCCAGCCAAATTGGCCTGGTGGGAAACCTGACCCGCGGCTCTGCCCTCCAGTGGAAGAGGAGGGGGGTACCAGGGCACCTCCCTGAAGATCTCCAAACGGCAGGCAGAACAAGGTGAGGTCCGGGCACCTACTGGGCAGGAGTGCTGAGCAGCAGAGCAGAAGATGGGGGAGACTCTGCTATTTCATTACCTGGATGCGATGCTCCAAAGAAGGAGAGTCAGCCTCCTGAAGACCTTTCCTTTCCCCCGAGGATCATCAGAAGCTGCAGGGAAACTGGGACCGCCTGAGGCCACCAGCCAGGCTGAGAGAAAGGAGCAGTCGGAGGAGAGAAGACCAGACACGCAGAAGCAAGTACGATTGGGAGAGAAGGATCGGGCTGGCTGAGAAGGTGCCAAGGTCATGGGTGGGAAGGAAGAGACCAGAAGGAAAAGAGGAGTGAAGGACAGGGAGCGCTCCACGGAAGCCGCTGCTCAGAAGCTCAGGGACTGTCCGGATCTATGAACCTTTCACTCGGTCCTTTCGGGGGCTGTGAAACTCTGAGCTGAGGGACCCACGGGAAGAAAGTCTCCAACGTCACGATTTAAGTCAACAGAACAGAGGGCCTCCCCAGTTTGCTTCTCCCAGCTCCTAACAGAGCAGAGTCATCTGTCCATCCTGCAGGGCACAAGATGCCACATTTGGAAACTGGTAACGGTCACCAGGTAAACAAAAAACAAGGCAGCAGGAAGCGGTGCCTGGAGTGGCCAGATGGGGTCCAGGTAGGAGGAGACGCCCCGGGGGAAGTCTGGAGGGGATGGCACTCTCTTCCCCTGATCAAGCGGGCAGGGGAAGGCGCTGATTGTTTTGTGACTAATTGGCACCACTAACAAAAGCAGGGACTCTTGCAGATGGAGCAGGCGTTTCACTCGTGGTAGATGATGCTTCATACTTAGAGAAAACGCAGCAACCCTCTGTAAAAATAAAACTGCTTGCATTTAAACCACAAATAGGTTGGCTATTTCTGTGCCTGGCTGGTCTTTGTGAGTAATCGTCCTCCTCTTGAGAGGCAGGGAGAGTCTGGGGTGGGGGAAGTGTAGAGAGAAGGGGCAACAGAGACGACAGAGGCCAAAAACGAGGAATCCATAGTCCCAAACATCCAGGATGGGAGGGAGTTCTAGCTTTCACCTTCACAAGTTGCCTACAGAAACAACATCCCTCTTTCTCCCATCAAACAACAGGGAAGCATGGCAGACATGGCCAGCGAAGGGCTTTATGGGATCAAGTGAGGAGGAAGCTTGGTAACCAAGGAGGCCACAGAGTGGACCCAGAAGTGGAGCAACACATGGTAGAAACCCTTTCCTTTATCAAGCGTGCTCAGTCACTTCAGTCGTGTCCGACTCTTTGCAACCCTAGGGATGGTAGCCCACCAGGTTTCTCTGTCCATGGGATTCTCCAGACAAGAATACTGGAGTGGTTTGCCATTTCTTGTTCCAGGGAACTTCCCGACCCAGGGATCGAACCTGAGTCTCCTGCAGCTCCTGACTGCAGGCAGATTCTTTCCTGCTGAGCCGCCATGGAAGCCCCCCGTTTCCTCAAGAGTTTACTCTCAAGTTCCAAACCCTCTGACTGCCATGTGGACTTTGCTCCGTGCTAACCCCATGGGCTTCCCTGGAGGCTCAGAGGTTAAAGCGTCTGCCTCCAATGCAGGAGACCTGGGTTCGATCCCTGGGTCGGGAAGATCCCCTGGAGAAGGAAATGGCAACCCACTGCAGTATTCTTGCCTGGAGAATCCCATGGACCGAGGAGCTTGGTAGGCTACAGTCCACGGGGTCACAAAGAGTCAGACATGACTGAGTGACTTCACTTTTCAACCCCATGGATGCCCAATGAACTCCAGTCACATCCTAGGATGTTCTCTTCATCTGGATGGACCTCTACTGTACCTTGGCTGTCAAGCCCTTGGTTATGGGGAGACAGCTATCCAGTGCTTCCCAAAGCCCTTCCCAAACAGTGCTGGGAAAGATTAAGGGCAGGAGGATAAGGGGGCAACAGAGGATGAGATGGTTGGGTGGGCTCACCAACTCAATGGACAAGAGTCTGAGCAAACTCCAGGAGATGAAGAGTGGGACATGACTTAGCAATTGAGTAACAGCAACCTTAGCAATGGAGTAACAGCAACAACGAATCACAGAAGTGCGAGAACTTAGAACTTCCCAACGGCCAGCACTCCCCTTTAGAGCTAGAAAGATGTGAGGGCTAGCAGAGGAAGAGGGTGGGCCGCTCAGACCAAGAGAAAGGGCCCGGGTGGGGCAGGTGTGAGCCCTCATGTCCACGGGGAAAGATGGCCCCGGAGTCCATGCTGGAGCAGCAGCTCCTCAAAACGGCCGGCGAGTCATTTAGCCCCAGTTGTCTGGGTTCATCATTTGTCAGCTAAGCAACTTCAGGTCTGCTAGAAATTGGGACTCACAAGCTTGATTTGAGTGATGAGTGAAGTTTTAATCCCATCTGTTTGATTGACAGGATCTCAGAACGGGCCTGGCCCCGCCCTCTGCCCGCCAGTTCTGCAAAAGGGACCTCAGATCCCGTTGGCCAGATAAAAGCCCAAGATAAAACCCTGAGAACAGAACTCTGCTCCGAATCCCATCAGCCTCGGGGAATCTTTGCCCTGCTTCTCCTCTCCTGCCCTGGCCCGGCATCAGTTGGGTCTCTCCCAAGTGAGGATCTTTACTTTCAGTGCACGTTTCCTAAACATCGAATCTTAAAGAGAAACGCATGTTCGACACCCTGCCCTTGGTTCTCCCCTGACCAGGCAGGCTAGCGAGGCGGGGACCATGCAAAAGTGGTGGAGCGGAGCCCATGGCGGGTGCCACGCTGGGGGAAGCAGACCCACCGGAGGCTGGGCAAGCAGCCCTCCCAGTGGACTCTGGGAGGAGCCGGGGCCCAGATCAGGCCCTGCCGTGGGGGGCTAGGCCCCCAGCCCTGAGCCTCCCCCAGTCTCCCCTCAGTATTTAGAATCTGCCAGAAAGACTCTTCCAGCCCAGCAAGAAGCGCCTTTGCAGGGAGAGTGTGAAGTGACCCACACCGAGGCCAGCGGTCCTCAAGCAAGACGGCTGTCGACCCCGAGGGGCAGTGGGGACAGCCGTGGTGTGGCGGTGACCCGTGTGGACACAGCTGCAGCACCGGGCATCTTCCTTCATGATAACAGATGGACCGTCTCCTTCAGCTCTGAGTCAGCACGGAATCGGCAACATAGACACTTGCCCTCTAGATTCCTTACCTAGATTGTAATCGTGTGCTCTCCCTTGTCCAAACATCATGAAAACTCCACTTGTGAGAAAGAGTATTTTTGGAGCATTGCCTGGGGTCATGGAGTTTGTCCATCCCTCTGGATGTTCTAAATATTACCCTGGGTTCAGCCCTGCATTCTTGGCCAGCATTGTCTCAGCCCTTCATAAAACTGTACTTTCTAAATTATCCTTTGGAGATATTCATCAGCTAACATTTAGAGACTCTCTAAAAAAAAGAGAGAGCGACATAAAAAGATGAAGACTGTTCAGGTTGGGACCGGCTAGCAGGCTTCCCACCGTAACTCCAGAGTCTCCTGTCAGAGATTTCTGCATCCGGAGGGACTGAATTCCTTCTGAGCAGCAGCCAATTTGTTTATGTCAATAGAACACCATAAAGTGTGCAATTAATTAGAGGTTTTCTTTTCCTTCTAGGAAGCTTGAAGACACATCTTTGACCTGCCTTTCCTAATGTCCCACAGGGCTACTTAAAAGAATGTCTGAAATTACAAATTTAGTCCAAGGTCAAATTTGAGGACATTAAATTTCTACCCATTGTCCTTTTTCTGCCAATGACTGTGGTTTTGGGCAAACAATGTTTCTCCACCTACAATTTTTTCAAGGAGACTGAAAGTATCAGTCATCTTCAAATGACAAAAATTCCCATATTGAGAGTACCACAAGTAGCTAACCTGAATAGCTGCGACTTTGGGCCCATGCAGAAGAGTTCTCTAACTTTTGTGATTTGTTGTTGCTGTTGTTCAGTCGCTAAGTCGTGTCCAACTCTTTGAGACTCCATGGACTGCAGCACACCAGGCTCCCCTGTCCTTCACCATCTCCTGGAGTTTGCTCAAACTCATGTTCATTGAGTCAGTGATACTACTGAACCATCTCATCCTCTGTCAGCTCCTTCTCCTACCTTCAATCTTTCCCAGCACCAGAGTCTTTTCCAATGTGTTGGCCCTTCACATCAGGTGGCTAAAATACTGGAGCTTCAGCTTCAGCATCACTCCTTCCAATGAATATTCAGGACTGACTTCCTTTAGGATGGACTGGTTGGATCTCCTTGCAGTCCAAGAGACTCTCAAGTTGAGTCTTCTCCAGCACCACAGTTCACAAGCATCCATTCTTTGGTGCTCAGTGATTGCACCTATTAAATTATTTTATTAGAGTTACTTGTTTACGTGTCTGTTTACCTCCAAACACTTAGCCCCTGGAGGCAGAGATAAAGTCTTACTCATCTGGCATAGGCTGAGTGAAAGAGTAAGTTAAATAAATCAATTATGTATAAAGTTAGTACCACAATTTTATTTTTATTTACGCTTTCATAATTGTATGTGTTTCCTTGTTTGGGGTTGGGCCGGGTCTTCATCGCTGCTTGGGCTTCTATCTGGTCTCGGAGACGACTCTCTAGTTGCTGTGTGTGGGCTTCTCATTGTGGTGGCTTCTCTCGTTGTGAAGCCTGGGCTCTAGGACACGTGGGCTCAGTAGTTGCAGCTCTCAGGCCCTAGAGCACAGGTTCAATCATTGTGGTGCACAGGCTTTGCGGTTCCCAGGTATGGGAGATCTCCCCAGACCAGGGTCGAACCCGTGTGTCCTGCACTGGCAGGCAGTTTTTTTTTCTGTAAATAAAATGTTTATAAGATTTCCTATTAAGTATTAGGAAGCTTTAAATATCTCTTCCTCAAATACACCAGTTGTTTTGGCAGTCATTCTTCATTGCCTCTTAAAGGACCATGCATCATGATCAGATATTAAGTAGACTCATTGTTATCTAGGTAGTTTATAGTGAAGTCGCTCAGTCGTGTCTGACTCTTTGTGACCCCATGGACTGTAGCCCGCCAGGCCCCTCTGTCCATGGCGATTCTCCAGGCAGGAACGCTGGAGTGGGTTGCCGTTTCCTTCTCCAGGGGCTCTTCCTGACCCAGCGACTGAACCTGGGTCTCCTGCATCGCAGGCAGATTCTTTACCACTGAGCTCACCAGGGAGGCCTGGTGGCACAAGTTTAAATGCTGCTTGTTTTCTAATTCTTTGTTGAATGTTAGTCTAATGTCCCCAGCTGGACTGTACCCCACTTGGAGAAGGAACCACATCTACATTCCCTGAGAACACCAGGGCTGAGCACAGACAGGTGGTTTGACAAATACCTGGCTTCACGTCATGGAGAAGGAAACTCCAACGCTCTCGAGTGATGGTTTGCTGAACTAATCTGTCTCCACTGATTACAATTAGCACCTAGCAAATGCTTCTGAATATAACATGATGCCATGCTGCTGACTTCTGTTTGCTTAGGGTTTTGAGGGGGTCCTTGGGCATTAGGCCTGCGGTAATTTAGAGGGTAAGGGCTTGCGACTCTCTTTTGCAAAACCAGAGTGCCTTATCGTGGCCTACTGTGTAACTGCCAGGCAATCTAGGTGGCAAGTCACAAAGGTGAAAATGGATCCAACTAGCCTTGCTCCCATCGTTTGAAAACAACCCATACGACAAGGTCATTATTGGTAAGTCAATATGTGTATGTTGCCCCCAAGTAGGACACTCTGCGGTGTCTGCAGCCAGAAGAAAACAATAGTTAAATGTCTCCTGAGACCATGGCTGGGTTAGACCTACTCAGCTGCCCTGTGCTTGGTTATAAAAATTGTATCAGACAAAAACACAAGTGTCCAGCTTAAAGTTGGGACAAATCAAGGCTGATTTTATTTATTTGGCCTAACTTACACCAGAGGCCTGAGGTCACGGTGCTGGCAGGGTCGGTTCCTCTTGAGACCTCTCTCCTTGGCATGCAGACAGCCGTCTGCCCTCTGCCTCCTCACGTCACTCTGCGTGTGTCTGTGTCCTAATCTCTTCCCATAAGGACCCCAGTCATCTGGATCAGGGCCCACCCTGAGGACCTCATTGTAACTTAACCACCTCTTTAAGGGCCTTGTCTTCACATACAGCCACATCCTGGGGTGCTGGGGCTTCGACACATCAATCTGGGGGATGCAACTCAGCTTGAAACAGTGACCAGTCAGGTAAGGCCATAAACTGTCGCAGGAGAGGCCTCTGGGCAGGGGAGGGGGGGCGGTGCTTCAGCAGCTGACCACCTTGATCCTGTCCTGCAGGCCCTGGCTCCCCAGCAACACCCTGTGTCCCAGCAGCCCCCAAGCCCTCCCTCTGGCCCCCAGCCTTCACCTGTTCACCTCTGAGAAGCCCCAGGACGCATCAGCAGCTCCTCACACAGTTCTTGTGTTTATCCTGAAAGCAGTTGCCGCTGGGTTAGGATTCCGCATCTCCACTCCTTCCAGATGGAGATGGGCAACCTAGGTTCCCCCGACATGAGATGTCTCCCAGGGGCATCAAGGACACATACCTGTCCGGCATCTTTGGGAAGTTTCATTAAATCTCCCCAGTCGAGGCCGCCTTGGGAGCAGCTGGTGGATGGTTCTAGATCTCCACCCTTCCCTGGCTGAGGACCATGCTGCATCACCCGTGTGAGAGGATTCTTCTAGCAGGAGGCCCATACCCTGAAATGTTAGGATTCTGGCCCGGGGGAGCCCAACCCACACAGGACACGTGGCCGGGGCAGACACATCAGTGCATGTCCAGGCTCACGCTCCCAAGTCCCTCCGACAACCAGTGTGGACAGACAATACCTGGGCCGTGCTGTCTGGAAGAGTCAGCTCCTAAGTGTCCCTAAAGTCAATACCGCCCTCTGGATTCAGCAGTCTCGAGGCGTTCAGAGTGACCATATCCTGCCTTCCTGGACCAAGAATTCTCAGCAGTCTGCAATCATCACTGATGCGTCCGGAACAGTGAGCGTTTATCAAGAGGAAAGGCCACCCTGGACCCGGGCTGTGCAGCACTTAGGTCAACGCCGCCTTCTGTTCTACTCTAGCTTGCAGTGAAATGCTGAGGCTCCTCGGAGACACAAGCTTTCCTAAGGCCCTCAGCTCTGGACCATCCCACCTACATCCTCCTCCATCCCCTGCCCTGGCTGAAGCAGGCCAGGGCTGCCTGGTGCCGTGGAGGGCTCAGTTCTGCAGTGGGGCTCTCTCCTTGGTGGCTCAGACAGCTAAGAATCTGCCTGCAAAGCAGGAGCGTCAGTGTTAGTCGCTCAGACTTGGGACTGATCCCAGGTCTCCTGTGTTGCCCTGGAGAAGGGAATGGCAACCCACTCCAGTATTCTTGCCTGGAGAACTCCATGGACAGAGGAGCCTGGGGGGCTACAGTCCATATGGGGCCACAGAGTCGGACACGACTGAGCACACACATAGACAGCCCCCACCTCAGACCGTCAGCATCTGCTTTGGTTTCAGTGAGCAGTCATGTGAGGGGACCACGGCCAGTCCTCACCACAAAGACAGCCCTATCCTCATCCTCTTGCAAGCAGTTTCTAGGGGCCCTACTTGAAGACTTAGGAAATCTAATGTGGGTTCAAGTCTCACGATCAGACGGACTCTGATACACAAAACCTTCTCTCTGGAAGACCTCTATTTTGGTAATTTTTATGCTAAAATATACATACCATGAAATGTACCATTTTACCCGTGTGTGAGTGTACAGGTCATTGGCGTTAAGTACACTCACCTTGTTGTGCCACCATCCATCCAGAATGTTCTTCATCTTCCCAAACGGAAACCCTGCCCCTTAAACAAAGATTCCCCTTTAGCCCTTCTCCCCAGGCCCCGGCTGCCATCCTTCTACTTTCTGTCTCTATGGATTTGACTGCTCTAGCGACCTCACACACGTGGAATCGTACAAGACGTGTCCTTCTGGGTCTGCACGATGTCCATCCTGGTGTGAGGTCCTCAAGGGGCATCCATGTTGTCGCGTGTGTCAGAACTCCACTCCTTTTAAAGGCTGCATAGTGTTCTGTGCGTGGAGGGGCAGGTGTGTGCAGCACGTTTGATTTCTCCGTTTTGGAAAATGTTCTTTTTAAGAATGCTGCATTATAAATCAAAACCCAAATACCCTTTTTCCCACCCAGTTCTCAGGCACATTCCTGCAATCAATAACCTGGGAGGCTTCACTTAAAACTACACAGAAAGGGGGCTTTTCCTGGTGATCTACTGGTTGAGAATCCACCTTGCAATGCAAGAGACACTGGTTCAACCCCTGGTCTGGGAAGATGCCACATGCCATGGAACAACTAAGCCCATGTGCCCCAACTACCGAGCCAGCCCTCCAGAGCCGGGGAACCGCAGCTACCGAGCCCACGTGCTGCAACTCCTGAAGCCCGTGAGTCCTGGGGCCCATGTTCCACAACAAGAGAAGCCACCAGAGGGAAGCCCCTGCTCGCCACAGCTAGAGAAGGCCCACATGCAGTGACGAAGACCCACCACGGCCAAAAACAAGAACAAACTTAACAGAGAAGAAAACCACGCAGAAGCCGCTTCGCAGGTACTTCTAGCCCCTAAACTCCACGTGTGCCCAGGGAGCTGTTATCAGCCTGGTTTCCTAACTGGCAAACAACAGAAACAGACTCTGGCTAATTTGAGTAGAAAGACGATTTATTAAAAGCACATTCACCAACTCACAGAATCTCCAGGAGGACAGAAAAATCCAGGCTAAGTTAAAGATGCCAAAAACAACTGCGTGATGCTAAAATCGTGCGGCAGAATTAGCTCCATCAAGATGCACCGCTGCCTCCGCCAAGCCCCGGCAATTCCGTTCTTCCCTTGCCCCTCACAGCCCTGATGCTGCTGCCCTGGGCTCTGGGTCCTCCCCTCGGCACCTGCCCCCACCAGAGGGGACTCTCAGTGTCCAACCTCCTTGGCACCAGCAGCCAAGGCAAAGCCCAGGCAGGCTGAATCTGGCTGACTGCTCTCCAAGGTCAAATCCCTCAGCCCACTGGAAGGGAGGCTGGGAAAGGGCAGCCTCAAGAGGCAGGGAACCCTCCTGGGGTGGGGTGGCGGGACAGGGACCCGGATTCTGCAGGGCCAAAAAGAGAAACAGGGATCCAAGTCAGGCTGATGGCTTCTCTGGCCCTCGCCCCATCTCAACACAGATAACAGCGGTCCCCAACTGTCCTCTACTGCCCTAGGCCTGGGAAGCGGGCCCCCTACCCCAAGCCCCACATTTTAAAGGCCCCAGTGACCCGCCCCCCTCGGCCGGCCTGAAGCCATAGGCCGTGCTCTAAGCGCCCAGGACCCGGGTGTTCCAGGCCAAACAGCTCTGAGCCTGCCTCCAGGACCTGGCCCCACCTCCACGAGGGTCAACGTGCTGCCAGGAGCCCTCATGTGGGGCGAAGGGCATCTACACGGCAATGCATGAGGCCCCTCAGGGTCAGGGATGGGGCCCAACGCAGGGAGAGAGGAGAAGGCTGACCACAAGTCAGGGCCCAGCTCCCCAGTGTGGCCGTGTTCCAGCCCAGAACTCCAAGGAGTCCACCAAGTCTCAGCTTGAACCCAGCTGGACTTCCAGTTGTTACTGAACTATATTTGTCAAGGTCGAACAATGGAACACATTATATTGAACAGTTTGGTACCTTGTGTTTTTTTGATGTGGTTAAACATGCACGACAGAAAGTGTACCCTTGAAGTTAAGCGTCCAGTTCAGCAGCACTAACTGCAACCAACAGTACTGTGCAGACTTCGCTCTTTCCAGCGCTTTCTCATCTTCCCAAACTGACACTCTGTACCCACTGCACACCAAGTCCCCATTGCTCCCTCCTCCGGGCCCTGTAACCTCTGCTCTGCTGAGTTTCACTGCTCTGGATACCTCATGTAAGTGAGGTACACCTCATGTGAGTGAGTCACACAACACTGGCCTGGAGCTGGCTTGTGTCACTTAGCATGATGTCTTGGTTCTTGTTTGCTTTTCCACTGTGTGGCAAGTGGAACCTGAGTTCTCTGACTAGGGATGGAACCCGCTCCCCCTGCAGTGGAAGCACGGATTCTTAACCACTCGACCACTACGGAGGTCCCAGCTTGATGTTCTCCAGGTCCATCTAGGTTGTACCATGTGTTGGAATGTCCTTTTCTTTTGCCCCCTAGAAGGTCCTTTTCGAGGCTGAATCATATTCTATGGATAGCCCTCATGGTGTTTAACCATTTGGCAGTTGTTCCCACGTGGATGAGTTTGAGCAAGCTCCAGGAAACAGCAAAGAACAGGGAAGCCTGGCGTGCTGCAATCCATGGGGTTGCAGAGAGTCGGACAGGACAAAGAGACAAAACAACATAGTCCTGGAGGCCAGAAGCTTGAGATCGAGGCATACCCAGGGCCTGCGGCCCATGGAGTCTCTAAGAGAAAAGGCCTCTTCCAGCTTCTGGGCTCCCAGCACCGTCTGCTCCCTGCCCCTCTCTTCGTGGCCTCCTCCCGTGTCTGTCTCTTAGAAGGAGACCCTCAGGGATTTAGGGCTGTACTTTAATCCAGGGTAACCTCAGCTTGACTGTCAGTTACATCTGCAAAGACCTTATTTCCAAATAAGTTCACATCCCGAGGCTCTGTGGGGACGTGACTTTGGGAGGGACACTGTTCAGCACACTCTAAGAAGGAATTCCCCTCCCAAAGCTCCATCCCACTAGCAACACAGAGCCAGCCCATCACAAAGGAGCTGCTGAGGTGAGTGGTCACTGAGGCGCCCCAGATCCACAAGTCAAGAGCAACCTGGACAGGGCCCCGTGAGCAACGAACCAGGTGTAGCTTGATTCCCTGACTCATATATGGAGAACTACATCCCTTTTGAATTTTCCAGAGCCAAGCGTGAACTCCGGGAACCGCTTTGTTCTGGAAACATCTTTAATTTTGGCGCCTCGACGGTACTCATCGCTTCAGATTTAAATAGCTTCTTTCAGGTATGGAGGCAGTTAAGATGCTCAGCTCAGCCATTTCAATGGCCACCCAGTCCTTCCCTCCCTCCCGCTCTGCAGAGTGGATACAGCGCTGCATGTAAGAGCGGCTCTGGGACCTCAGGGTGTCAGCAGGGGGTGTGAGGGCCCCCCTCCCCGGCCTCTGAGAGGCAAATGAGGTAGGATTCGCATACAGGAATGGTGTGAGGGGAGATGCCTGCAAGAGACGAGACGGGAAGAGAGCAGACGCTGGGAGGCGCCAGACCCCGGGCGTCCCACCCTGAGCGAAGGGGCGGGAGGACGGCTGGCGAACGCGTCCGATCAGCCTGCAGAAGGCCGGGCGGGGCATCCTGCAGCGCCAGCTGGCTGCCAGGGGAGCCCCCGACGGGGCAGCCGCTCAGCTTTAGCTGGGAGCAGCCCCAGGGAGGCGGGCCTGGGGCGCACACGGAGGTGGACCCCCGGCCCCGGCCAGTGCCCTCCCCACAGCCGTCCCGAGTGCTGGCTCCGCAGGGCCCCCTCCTGGCCTGGCTCTGGGACGTCTCCCTGCGGCACCCCACCTCCACCCCCAGCGCTGGTTCTCGCCCTGCACAGGAAAGCAGGTCATCCCCAGGCCGCCACGTGACACCCACCTGCCACCTCTCTGGGGGAGCCTTCCCTTGGGGTCCGTGACAAGTGTCCCCCAGTCTGCTGCCCCCCACCTTCCCACACCCTGGGCCAGCTCTGCTAGGACTTCCTGGCCGGCACTAGCCCCCGAGAGTCTGCAGCCTGTCTTAAAACCAACCCTCTAGCCTGTGGTCCTGCCCAGACCTGCGGGCGTTCATGGCCCCGCCTTCAAGTTCCCCAGAAGCATCCCCATCACTGTCTGAGCCATCCCTTTCCAAGCGGATTTCAACTCCAGCCTGGACAACGGTGTCTGTCCTATGGAGGGGATAAGGGAGTCACAGGTAACAAGCTCTTCCGAGAACAAAATACATCCAAAGATCATTTCAAACAATAGCATCCCTCCCTCCAGCTGGGAAAGATGACGTTTAAACGTCCCCTTGGTCAGCAGCGGGAAGCCCTTTTGGGTTTCTTGCTTTCTGGTGCCATCAAGTGGTGATTCTGGTTATTACAAAATGGAGCTCATTCTAATGAACATTTTTATTCTTCCGTTGCCCTGTTTCTATAGGATGCTGGATTTTTCTCTCTTCAACAGTTACTTTAGGGGAATTTCCCCCAAAAGACAAGGGAAGATTCCTTTACCTTGTATGTGTGCGCTTAATTGCTCAGCTGTGTCCGACTCTTTGTGGCCCCATGGACTGTGGCCCACCAGGCTCCTCTGTCCATGGGATTTTCCAGGTAAGAATACTAGCGTGGGTTGCCATTTCCTTCTCCAGGGGATCTTCCTGACCCAGGGATCGAACCCACCATGTCTCCTGTGTCTCCTGCATTGCAAGCGGATTCCTTACCCACTGAGCCATCACCCCAAATTAAACAGGCTGTTTTTAAAAGTCATGACAGACATTCTGAATTTCTACGAGGCAGCACTCAAAGGGATTTTAATGAAGTTCCTTTGTTTTCTGCCCAAGACAACATCACAACATTTAGGCACCACCCACAAGGCTCCTCCAGCCTTGTGGGTCTCTGCCCTTGAACTTGTTCCGAAGGTCAAGTAGAGATTGGAGCACTGACGCCCGCAACCACCAAAAAGTTCAGAATGATCTTCAAGGCAAATGTGGATGCCAGAGGACTTAAACAAAATACTGGACAAAACAGATTAGAAATTTCACACATTGTATTTATCAGAAGACACAAAAGCAGAGCATCTGGATCAAAACTAGCATGTGGCAATCTTAAAGGTAAGACAAGCTCATTTCTTCCAGGAGTGGAAAGTGGAGTTTTCAGGTCTGCAGGTAAATAAGACTCTACATGGCCAAATAAGCCCACAGTTCTGGTTGTACATCAGTCCTCTGCCTTCTCATCCCCACCTCTCATGGGGATCCCTGTCTGCTCAGACCCGTAAGAGTATCAGTCGTTTCCACGGCAGTTATATTGCTGCAAGGAGTAGGGAGGGTACCCAGTGAAGTCCTATAGACATGAAGTTGTAAGAAATGTCCATCCATAAATATTCACTACTTTGTCTTTTTTCCCCCTTTTTGGGGCTGTGCCATGTGGGATCTTAGTACTCTGATCAGGGATCGAACCTGGGCCCCCTGCAGCAGAAGCACAGAGTTTCAACCACTGTACCGCCAGGAAAGTTCCTTACCCTTCTTAATACATAAAACATTCTAGAGGACTTGCATGAATTCTTATAACGAAGATAAAATTAAGATATTATAATATGGTCAACTAATATTTGTTAAGGGAGCCAAGAACATATAATGGGGAAAGGGTTGTCTCAGCAAAAGGTATTAGGAAAACTGAATACAGCAGAAAAATGAAATGAACCCCTTATCTTACACCACACACAAAAAGCAACTTGAAGGGGGTCAGACTTAAACCTAAGACCTGAAACTATCAAATTCCTAGGAGAAAAATATAAGGAGGAAGCCTCTCAACATTGCTCTTGGCAATGATTTTAGCATATGACACCAAAAGCACAAACAAAGAGAAAAAAAAATCAACACGTGGGGCTACATCACATTTAAACATTTCTGCGCAGCAAAACACGAAAAGGCAACCTACAGAATGGGAGAAATATCTGTACAACCATGGACAGATCTCCCTCGCTTTAGGTTTTAAGCCACTTTGCTTTTACAAAAGGCCTACATTAGTACCTGATTTTCCTCGCTGAAAGGAATCAAGTTTTTCATTTTTATGTAAAAAGATAAAAAGCAGAGAAAGCATTCAGTATTTGTTTTGCAGCAAGACGTCCTAGGGGCAGTGGCACCTCGAGAGCAAGACGGGCGTCACCAGGCTCCTCCCCCAGGAGCTACACTCTAGCACCTCAGCACCCCACTCTATGGTTCGCACTGTCTGAGCACTTGTGCTTTATCCCTCTCTATCCAGACATTTTACGAGCAACATGTGTCCTCAGGTAACTGCTTCTTCACTTTGCTCCATTGGGGCTTTCAGAAGGTTTCATAGCAAAGCTCTGCTTTCAGAGAGTGGGGGAAATCTGTATCAGATAAGGGGTTAACACCCAAAAATATATAAAGAACTAACATAATTCAATGAAGGAAAAAACAAACAGTCCAATTTTAAAACAGACAGAGAAACCAATAGACATTTTTCCAACAAAGACTTTCAAATGACCAACAGGTACATGAGAAGTGCTCAGTTCAGTTCAGTCGCTCAGTCATGTCTGACTCTTTGTGCTCAGCGCCACTAATCGTTGTTTGTTGTATAGTTGCCAAGTTGTGATGGACTCTCTTGTGACCCCGTGGACCATGGCCCACCTCTGTCCTCTGTCCACGGAATTTCCTAGGCAAGAATACTGGGAGTGGGTTGCTATTTCCTTCTCCATAGGATTTTCCTGACCCAGGGATTGAACCTACACCTTCCGCATGGCAGGTGGGTTCTTTACCACTGAGCCACGTCAGAGAAATGCAAATCAAAACCACCCACAAAGAGAGAATCCCCTTGTCGGTCCAGGGGTTGGGATTCAGAACTTCACGCTTTCACTGCCAGGGTCTGGGTTCAATCCCTGATCAGTGAACGAAGATCTTACAAGCCAGTGGCACAGCCAAAAAACAAACAAAATGGGGTCCCCACGGACGGACAGACGGCAGGACGCTGACCGCAGCACGGAGGCCCTGCTGAGGGTGCCCGAGGCACGGCCTCCGCAACAACTTGCGAAGAGACAAAGAGTTAAAGAGCAAATGAGCAACGTCTGATAAAACCACTACAGGGTCTCTTGCTCCAGAACTAAGACAGCTCAGCGCCCTGATGCCAGGAGGTCACCACGGCCACGGCGCAGGCTCAGCTGAGAAACCTGTCTTCACTTCCCAGGTGTGCTTACTGCCTAGACGGCTCACACCCATGAGACGGGGACCCAAGAGCCCAGAAACAGTGGGGATTTTCCATAGCATACACACAGAAATATCCAACAGGAAGACAAAAACAAAACAAAACCCCCCGGGACTTCCATGGTGGTCCAGTGGCTAAGACTCAGTGCTATCAATGCAGGGGGCCTGGGTTCGATCCCTGGCCAGGGAACTAGATCCTACGTGCTGCCATCTAAGACTCCCTGCATGCTACAGTTGAGACCTGGCGCAGTCAAATAAATTAAAAAAAGAAAAAATTCCCCTAGGATGCTGTGTGGACAGATGGACAAAGCCCCCTTCCCCCGACTGAGGGGAACGTTTCACTGGTCTGAACACAAGAGCTTCCCAGAAGGCTGCAGGGACAGCAGCCCATCGGTCAGCAGGTCACTCACACCCCAGGAAGACAAGGGATTTCTGGAAGGGCAGCTTCCAAACTCTTCTTCTGGGTGACTGCCATCTCTAAGACTTCTGCTTTTACAGAGGAAAAAAACCTCTTTCGCACAGAGCTCAAGGCTTTCCTGAATAATGAAGTCAGGTTCAAGGCTGAGCACACAGCACAGCCAAGTTCAACCCCGAACAGAGAACAGCTCCCGATAAAGCCAAGTGACGTGCACGGCACTGCGGAGGAAAGAAAAGAATCTGATCCTACCTGTCTCGCGACACACACTTGTGCTACAGGTCACTTTCTTTCCAAAGTGAATATTAATGCTTTAGGGTTTATAATGTTTACCTCAAACTTGGACCATAAAACCTTAGTCTGCTCTACCCCTATTTACCTGAGGGGAAACTTCTTAGCAAAACATCAGGGGCCATGTGTAATTTTATAAATGGCAATCCAATTAGAAAACAAAAACTAAATGACTATTACCATAAACATCCAAAAGACACGTTCTAACATCTTAGGCATCATAGAAGTTCTATAAATACTTGCTGAATCAGTGAACAAATGAATGAGAAGGAAAATCAACCTGCCTTTACACTCACTAGAGTTGAACTACACAAATCTAATGATACGAAGTCCTATTTACTTGTTCTACATAGTATTTTCCATGATTCTGATATTAACTGTTCTCTTTTCTAACCTATGAAATACTATATTCTGCAACTTAAACATATAAAATTTTAACTACAAGTAGCACAATTGTAGGCTGGAGTCTTTTCTCCTCAGTAAAAGCTATTTTTGACCCAGCAAACAAACGAACAAACAAAACCCAAAGCGAAACCCCAAAATAAAAACAGATCAACACCTGTGCATGTGGACACTTGGCTTTACTTTTCCCCTTTACTAAAACTGAGGCCCTTTCTTAGGCCTAAATCCCTGTCAACTGATTGGCTAATGATTTCTCTCCCAGAGATAACAGAGCCTTTGGCTCGCACAGGGGCCAGCTCCGCTGGATGCCTAGCTGTCTGTTCAGAAGACACTCTGGAGCATGAGCTTAAACGCCCAGGAGACATCTCCTCAGTCTTTTATAGAAAGAAAAGTTTGGGCCACAAACAAAGGACTTATCGGTGATAATATTTACAGACTTTTTCACGTTGAAAACAGAACACAGCTCCCTGTGAGGACGGTACCGATCCATCTGCATGGAGGATGTGAGGCAAGCGTGCAGACAGGACGGAGCTGCAGGCGGCATCGCTGCCCTCAGGGGCCAGCTCCTCCCAGGAGAAACGCGATGAAGGCCCAGGTGGTAACGACGCCGCAGACTCTGCAAGACAAGGCCCCGGGTCAGCGGCCTGGCCCGCGCGGATGAGGCCCTGGCCGGCCGGGCGGGAGAGGCTGGCGCGGGCTCTGCCCCCTCTCCCCTCTCACCTCCGCCGCCAGGATGGCCTGTGCGCCTCCACCGCCCACGTCCTCTCGAGGCTGGTACGACCCTGGGTGGCAGAGGGACCCTGGGAGGCAGAGGGCATCCTCTCTGGGGGCTAACGTTGGAGGAGCAAAGGCAAAGGGGCTGCTGAGCAGCCAAGCATTCTTTCTCTCTCCAGAATTTTCAGCATTTATTTTAAAGGGACTTTGTATGAAGATTTCATTTAAATTTAGTTGTCACCAAAATATCTTGCCTGTTTTGCTAGTTTCATTGCCTATTATCGAAACATTTGCCCAGGCTTCCATCTCTGCAGATTATGTTATTTTCCCATGGTTATATTATTTTAACATTCTTTAATTTCATATATGTAGATGCTCAAAAGGAACATCTACAAATATGATATCTTTTTCATATGACATCTATGACATCTACAAAAAAAGACATCTTATTTCAAAATAAGAAAGGTTTAATTTATAAACAGACAACAAGTAGTATTAATGCATACACAAGCCACAGCGAATAGTTTCTTGGGATTATAACATAAAGAACTACTTATACGCCAACGGTGTGGCTTGCATGGAGAGGGGAATGTCAACCCATGGCAGTATTCTTGCCTGGAAAATCCCACTGGCAGAAGAGCTTGGAAGGCTACAGTCTATGGGGTCACAAGAGTCGGACACGACTGAGCGACTCCACCACCACCACCACCATGCGGTTGACACAGAAGTTTTTATGCCAACTAGATGACGATGACGACATGGTTTTCAGTGGATCTGGCCTCTATCGGGAATCTGAAACCTTTGAGGCTCAGTTAAGAGCAGTCCCATCTTCCCAGTTGCTCAGGTGCCACACCCTGGATTTAAACTTGACCTTGCTCCTGTCTGTCGGCTCCCACTTCCACCACCCCCATCACTCCTCTGTCACCGAGGGGCCCAAGCCGCAGTGGAACCATGTGTCCCAGTGGCCTGGCTTCCTGAAGACTCCTGCCCTGTGTCCCCCAGTGTCTTAGTGAGGAGTGATGCACCACTGCTCTGCCAGGACTGTCGATGGAGACCCAGCTTCCCCTGGTCCTCACCCAGTGCCCTCCGCTCCATCGGGACCTGCCAACCTTTGCAGCCTCGCCTCCTGCTCCTTCCGTCCTGTCTCAGTGGCTTTTTACTACCCCTCGACAATACTAGGAGGCCCCACTCAAGGGCCCCCCTCCCCGCCACCCCCTCTGCCTGGACAGACGCTGGTCCCTCCACTGTCCGTGTGCTTGGCTCACTCCCTTCCCCTCCCCGCCAGTCTTCTACGAGGGCCCCCACCTTCCCCTTCGAAGAACAGCCTCCCGCCAGGCCACCCCTCCTGCCTCCTGACCCTGCTCATTGCTCTTTCATCACCTACCAGACCACGCAATTCATCTGTTCATTGTCTGCTACCTCCCACTAAATCTCGAGCTCCATGAGAACAGGGGCTTGGGTTTCATTCACCGATGAAGCCCTGGAACCTAGGAATGCTGCTGCTGCTAAGTCGCTTCAGTCGTGCCCAACCCTGTACGATCCCATAGATGGCAGCCCACCAGGCTCCTCTGTCCCTGGGATTCTCCAGACAGGAATACTGGAGTAGGTTGACACTTCCTTCTCCAATGCATACATGCATGTTAAGTCGCTTCAGTCATGTCCAACGCTGTGTGACCCCATGGACAGTAGCCCACCAGGCTCCTCTGCCCACAGGATTCTCTAGGCAAGAATACTGGAGTGGGTTGCCACTGCATTACAGATGCTCAAGCAATTATCTGCCATTCCCTACAGGAGGGGCTTCCGTAGTGGCTCAGATGGTAAAGCATCTGCCTGCAATGCGGGAGACCTGGGTTTGATCCCTGGGTCAGGAAGATCCCCTGGAGAAGGAAATGGCAACCCACTCCAGTGCCCTTGCCTGGAAAATCCCATGGACAGAGGAGGCTGGTGGGCTACAGTCCATGGGGGTCGAAAGAGGTCCACCATGCTCGTCTACGACCCCTTCACGACACACCCCAGCCAGTAAGCCTGTCAGGAGCAGGAACTGGCTCCGCGCGAGCCTCCTGACGTCGAATTTGCAGAGGTTCTGAAACTCGCGGTAGACCTGCTGCTCGCTGATCCCTGGCCACTTCCTGACGGTGAGGATGAGGATGGGGGGGCGGATGCTAGGGGAGTCTGGGCCCGCAAAGTTCTAGAAGACAGGGAGGGGAAACAGAAGAGATTTTCCATAGCTCCTACGGAAGGACTACCCACCCAGCTTGTTCTAGAAGGCAGGGAGGAGAAGAGATTTCCCACAGCTCCTATGGACTGACCACCCACCCAGCTTGAACATCCAGAAACTAGGAAAGGGCCTGTCTGCCGGGGGTGGTGGTAGTGGGAGAGAAAGAAGGAACAAGCGAGGTCACCTTGCTTCTAGCAGGGAAACACGAGAAAAAAATAACAGGCTCAGTGTGAGGACCCTTCTCGACGCTGAGCCTGGCTGCTGTCAGAAGCCCTAAAGAGCGCCCAGAGGAGCATGCTGCGTCCTAGCAGGAGCCTGTCTCCCTCCCCTACAAAGAGCGGAGTGAAGTCTACTTACGATTTTGGGGACCCCGGCTCGGATAAGATTCACCTGGTTCACGTAGGGCGCCAGCACGTCCAGGTAGAGCGGGAAGCTGGGCTCGGGGATGGGAACAGCGCTGTGAGGGCAGAAAACGCCGCAGCACTCACCCAACCGGCGCTGTGCCTGGCCCTCGGCCGCAGCTGGGGCCTGGGGACGCGCTGCCCGACACCACCCTCCTGCCCCTCCTCGTAAGCCCTAGGGCTTCTGTTGCTGGACGTTCCCCCCACGACCAGCGAGCTCTCAGCAGAGCCCCGGCCCAGGGGGAGCGTCCAGGGGTCAGCATCTGCAGGTGACACTTAGGGGAACACCTCTGGGCTGACGAACACCAGCCACAGGTCAGAGAATGAGAGGCAGGTCCCCTCTGTCACCCCTCGAGAGGGCATCACCCCCCACTTTGTCCAAAGGGCCGTCCCTCCTCTCACAGCCTGGTTCTGTCACCAGCCCTCACCACACGCCCGAGAAAGCACAGGCCGTGGGGTCAGGTGGGCCTGGGCTGCCACAGAACCCCTCTACACCAAGGAGGGTGGTTAGGTGGCGAGAAGTAAAAGAAATGAAGGAAGCGAGGCCCAGGTACCAGGGCACCAAAAGGCTCCACCCTCCCCACTGGCAGGGTGCAGGGAAGACAGAGATGGGGGCAGGGAGGGGTGGATTTCTTACGCTATCAACGTCCCACTTAAGCTACAAGCTTCACACTGGCGTGTCACGGGCTATTTTATGTATAGTGCATGCGTGCTTAGTCGCTTCAGTCGTGTCCAGCTCTCTGCGACCCTATGGACAATGGCGCTCCAGGCTCCTCTGCCCATGGGATTCTCCAGGCAAGAATACTGGAGTGGGTTGCCATTTCCTTCTCCAGGGGATCTTGCCGACTCAGGGATCGAACCCAGGTCTCCCGCATTGCAGGCAGACGCTTTAACCTCTGCCCCACCAGCTGCTGTCAGTATGGTACCCTCTACCAAAATGGACACGTGCTGGCCGTACCCAGACGAACAGGGTACCGTCTGAAAACGTTTCAGTCAGCCCTAGAGAACACAACTTTGTTTGGCTCCTGCCCCGGGCGTGCTCTATCCTACCGAGCACACGTGTGTGCCAAGGGTGGTGCTGCTGAGCGTGAGGCACACGTGTGCAGCTGGTGCCCACGAGCCAAGCCCTGCAGGCGTCCGGGAGGCTGAGCCCTGAGAACGCGCAGCTCCAATTCGTTTGGGGTTTTAAGAACCTCCCCTGCAGGTACCTTATTCCAAGTCCCTGCCCTCTCCCCAGCCTGACTGGGAACCAAGCACGGATTATCTGTCCCCCGGCTCAGCTCTCTTTTCTCAGCTCACTGTGATTCACACGGTATGAGGAAACAGGAGGGTAATTAATGGAGCAGGCACACGGTGCTGGGAGCGCTGGGGTAGGTCCACACCCACATTGGCCGTGCACACACAACCCACCCACGGCTATTCCTCCAGAGACCATGACCCTTGTCCCAGCCTCATGCCACCCTGACCTAGACACCCCCCCACACACGGTGGCAAGCGAGCCCACAGAAGCAGGAAGCAGAGGGCTTCCCAACAGACCCATGGCCTCCGGGACTGCTCCTTTTGAGGGAGGGGTTACAATGTGGACAGGGCGCTGGAGAAGCCCCCCCCGGCCCCCCACCCTTCCGCATGTGGACCAGCCTGAGCGCCAGCATCTCAAAGCTGTGCCGACCATGTGGGAGCCCGGCCAAGGGGACCTACCGTACTTCTTACACCTGCTGGCGTGAATGATCACTGGCCCGGAGTTCTTGGTGGGGTTCAAGTCACTAGGAGAGAAGAAAGGTAAAGAATGTTCACTGAAAACGGTCCCTCTGTGTGCTCCCCTCACCCTCTCGAGTTAACCAAAAGTGCCCTCTGTACTGGGACTAGGGGGCGAAGTTGGGAAAGAACCTGCCTGCCGGTGCAGGAGACACAAGACACATGGGTTCAGTCCCTGGGTTGGGAAGATCCCCTGGAGAACTAAATGGCAACCCACTCCAGTATTCTTGCCTGGAGAATCCCATGAAAGGAGGAGCCTCGTGGGCTACAGTCCATGGGGTCATAATGAGTCAGACATGACTGTGCACACGCATGTACACACACACACAGTAAGTACCAGGACTCCTTTTAAATCACAACAAACTGTGCTTCTAATAGAAAGTAAAATTTAAGTAAACAAAAACCAGGGATCTAGGCATGGGTAGAGGGGTCTCGGTAACCCAGCAACAGGACAGATGAAAGAACAGTAACCGAGAAGCTGCACCTGCATCCTTCTGAGCATCTACCAGACGTGACCCCGGCCAAGGCGCCAGGACCAACTCCAGGCCGGCTCTGCCTCGGGGCCTTACTGTTCAGCGCACCCTGGGAATGCAGTGCCCAAGGTGCTGGTCTTACAGGAGAGCCTTGAACCCCAGGAACTCGGTGGGGCTGAGCGGGTGGCACCAGGTGTTGGGGCCAAGAGAAGAGCAGGTGGTGACGCGGCAGAAAGGGCGGGCCCTGACCCGTGATGCCGAAACGTGAGTATGGCCGCAGCCCGGGGTGAAAGCAGGGGGTCGGGAAAGAGCTCGGGTGATGCATGGGGGTGTCAGGAACCACAGAAGACAAACCAGAGACACGGTCCAGTCAAATTCACGTTGTAGAAGATCACGCCAGTGGTGATCACTCAGCACAGGAAATAAGGTAGGTCGGGGCACCCAGCTACCAGGCAGGAGCTCCCGACACCACGGAAGTGAAAGGTGAAGGGCCTCAGTGAAGGCAATGACTCTTGAGGATGCCAAAAAAGGAACAGAGTGTAGGACATTCGGGGAGTAAAACCCACAGGACTAGACCGGAAGGTACGGGCGGCCCGGCTCCAGGGCAGTTCCAGGGCTCGGTCCTGGCATGTGGGTGAACGAGGGCAGCACTCAACAGGGAAATCTTCCTTTCGTGTGATTCCCAACAAAATCTACTGGCGCCTCTCTATCCGCTTAGCAGCTGTGAAGCCCAGTTTCCTCATCTGTCAAGCAGCATGTGCCGGGGCGCAAGGTGGCCGTGGATCTGCCTCGGCAGTGGATGTCCCGCTAAGTGTGGATGACATGCAGGGCACAGCCCCAGCTCCCCTCCCACGTGCGAGCTCATGTAACCCTCAGGGCCAGCGTGGGCGTTCTGTGCAATGACTCCCTCTCTTCAGGTGGTAACACTGAGGCATGCAGAGGTTAAGCCGTTCTCTCAAGGTCACGCACAAAGCCAGTGAGCCACAAAGCTGGGGTTTAAGCCCAAGAGGTCTAGATTCAGCGCCTGCAAAGATGCCATCAGCCCGGCGCTGGGGTGGCAAAAATTGCTGCAGACACAGCAGCAGGCTTGATGGATGGACAGGGGGACCGGGGGGCAAGCAGAAGGTGCCTGCAGGCCTCGTGGGGCAGGAACAACCAAGGACAGCAAGCAGGAGTCTGGAGCCCCAGTGGGACAGAAGCGGTTGCTGAGGCTGACAAGGTGGACTCCATCACCTGGGGCACAGTTAGGAGGAAGAAGAGAGCTGCGGAGGGGCCCTCGAGAGGTGGAGGGACGACGACAGGGGAGCGTGCAGAGAAGAGAGGAAAACCCTCACCATAAGAGAGATGCAGGAAAGGTCCCGACAGAAGGGAAGGGGGAGTGGGGCCCACTGTGTCAGACGCCAGAGAGGCCCCACCCTACCTACCCCTGGTCCAAATGCCTCTGTGCATCGTCCCACCGGATGGGGAAACAGCGTGCCGCGGAGAGAAGACAACTGGCCTCAGAGGGCCGGGGCCGGGCCTCTTAACAGACTTGCTATACCGAGGACGGACAGAGAGAGGGGCTGGGACATCACAGCAGGTGGGGGTGAGGAGG